>CAUYQG010112340.1:0-11803 GCA_963574415.1 Tarsius wallacei | reverse complement strand
GAGTTGGAGTCTCACTCTGTCGCCCAGACTGGAGTGCAGTGGCCGCTCCCGGCCACCGCAGCCTCGACCTGCTGGGCTCCGGCGATCCTTTCGCCTCAGCCTTCCAAGTAGCTGGAACTACAGGCGCGCGCTACCACGCCCGGCTAATTTTTTGATTTATTGTAGAGATGACGTCTCTCTTGCCCAGGCGGGTCTCGAACCCGCGGGCTCAGGCAATCCACTCACCTCAGCCTCCCAAAGGCGCGGGATTACAGGCTGAGCCACCGAGCCCGGCTTAATTTTAGTTTTTTTAAATTTGTTTTTATCTTTTAATTTTTTAATTTTAAAGCTGTGAGGTAACATTCAGGGTTAGGTATACAAATGTTCATTATGCAGGTACCCTCATTAATGAGTTGTGCCCCCCCCACAGGCAGGTTCCCACTACTGCCAATTCTGCTTTCCTGCCCCCTTCCCGGCAGTTTCCCACTACTGCCAATCATTCTCTTATAGTATTACAATAATTGCTCAAGGTTCGCTAATGAGTGAGAACATGTGATACTCAGTTCTTTGTTTCTGTGAAAGATCTAAGTCCATTCAGGTTGCTGTGAAGTTCGTGATGTTATTCTTCCTATGGCTGCATAGCTTTCCATCATGTATATGTACCACATTTTTTTTATCTAGTCCTCTTTTGATGGGCAGCATGGTTGGCTCCATGTTCTTGCTACTGTGAGCAATGCTGCAACAAACATACATGTGCAGGTATTTTTTTAATAGAGTGATTTGAGTTCTTCCAGGTATATTTCCAGTAGGGGGACTGTGGAGTCGTATGGAAGGTTGATTTTTAGATCTTTTAGGAATTGCCATACTGTTTCCCACAGACACTGCACTAGTTTACACTCCCACCAGCAGTGTAGAAGTTTCCCTTTTTGCCGCATCCTCTCCAGCATCTGCTGTTTTTTGAGTTGTTGATGATAGTCATCCTGACTGGATTAGGTGGTATCTCAGTGTAGTTTTCATTTGCATTTCTTTGATGACTAGTGAGGCTGAGCATTTTTCATGTATCTATTGGCTGCTCGTACATCTTCTTTTGAGAAGTTCTTTTGAGAACTGCCTATTCTGATCTTTTGTCCACTTTGTAATGGGACGATTTGTTTTTCTTTTCTTTTCAGCACATTTGAGTTCCTTGCAGATCTTAGATGTTAGGCCTTCATCAGACATAGAGTTGGCAAATATTTTTTTCCCAATCTGTGTGCTGTCTCCCTGCTCTCTTGATGGTTTCTGTGGCTTGCAGAAGCTTGTCAGTTTGATGAAGTCCCACTTGTCTATCTTATCTTTTATGGCATGGGCGCTTGGGGTTTTGATCAGGAATTGGTTGCCAGTTCCGATTTCCATAAGGGTGTATCCTGCATTTTCTATAGTTCTTATAGTTTGAGGTTTTACATTTAGGTCTTTGATCCATTGAGAGTTGATTTTTGTGTATGGTGATAGGTAGGGGTCTTGTTTTAATCTTCTGCATGTGGTCATCCTGTGTGAAGTTCTTTTATGTTCCTGTGATTAATTGTATATGGAATAATGTGATTATTCAATAAATGCTGAATGGATAACTACAGTACCAAATAAGAGAAAGGAAAATGAATGGGCAACAAATTTATTTAAATTATACACCAAATAAGAGGTATGCAACACTAAATTCGACTTATAGGTCTCTATGACTCCTATTTCCCTTTAGACATGTCTTCTCATAGTAACTCAGGCTCCTCTTATTAGATAAAGTTATATCAGAGAATCCAGTGAATATGGATATAATAAAAATAATGTTAAGAGATAAGAGAATATAAACTAGGTTTATACCTTTCTAATATTATGTTATTAACAAACAATTATTTCACCTGCATTAGACTTTTTTATTTAGGGAGAAAGTTATCATCATGTTACAAAGAAAAATTCCAAGGAATTTTTCTTTGTAACATGATGATAACTTTCTCCCTAAATAAAAAAGCCCATGTTGTTGAGTTACATGTTTCTCCCTAAATAAAAAAGCCCATGTTGTTGAGTTACATTAATACTCCTGAGACCATAGTATTATATAATCCAGAGATTATTCAATTTATGATACTATTAATTTATGTTGTTGCTTTCTACTCAAGCATATTTTTAAAAGACATTTTGAAAACATTCATGATTTAATGGAATACAGCATCTCTGCTTAAAAACTATGTTCTGCAAGTAGAGAGAAATTCAGAGAATGGTACTCAGTGTCAGAGAGGGATGTCATTTGAGAAAGGATTCCTTTTTAATGGTCCATGCTATTAGCCACTTGAAAGATCCCTTACAAACTACTTATTAACTATGGCTCATAGAGAGTTTTTTATAAATAGTTTCAATGACTCTTTGCATGCCTAGAATACTATTATTCGTGTTGCAACATATGGTATTAATTGGATTGTAAACTAATTAAAGTGAAATGAAATAATATTGGCAGAAGTTACTACTTTATTCTTATTGATCATTATTTTCTTCACATTCAGCATCATCATCATTAATTCCCTTTGTCTTAGGTTTAAAACATATGCCATTTCATATTTAGGTTTTTTTTTTTTCTATTATAAGAATACTATAATCCCAGCACTTTGGGAGACCAAGGTGAGAGGATTGCCTTAGACCATGGGTTGGAGACCAGCCCAGGAAATTAGGCAAGACCTTATCTCTACAATAAATCTATTATAAAAATAAACTAGTATACTTTTAAATATATATATCTAACTGTTTAGAAGAAGCAGTACTTATGAGATTTTCTGCTAATGTTCATGACATACAATCAGGTTCCAGCTATTTGTGGTAATTGTGACTAAAGAAGTCAGCATCTCAAGAAAATATTAGATCAGCTCAATCAACATTGAAACACCGGGAACCCATAGCTTGAAATTGTTTTGACTTGTATCTAGGATAATTCAGTCATATTTGTTAAGTGAGTAAGATTTTTAGTAAACAATTTTCTCCAATAAATGGAAAGATTAATTGCAATGTTAACCAAATCTCTTTCACATACTGGTTGATTCATTTTTTTTCTATTGTTAAGAGTACATTAATCATTGCAGATGAGGATTCTGCTAGAGTCTAATTAGTAACTAGGTAATGCTTATAATGTGTTTTCTTCAGAATCATGAGGCTTAATTTTCTTCCTTGATCCTACCATGTGTGCTTCTCATTTTAAAAAGGTAAATGGGGCAAACTATATTTTAAAACATTTTTTAATAAAATTTTAATCTAAAAAGCAGATGACAGTAAGAGGTAGCTATCAATATCATTGCTCAGCTAATGAAATAGCATAAATCTATACTTTTCTTATGTTTCATCTTGCACACAAATCTGTTATAACAGATAAAAAATATTTTTTCAACACAAAGAGGAAGGTAAAGGATAGTACTTAGAATTCTTTAAGGAACCTTTTAGGAATGTGATTTCAACCAATTATTTTGGAGATATGAAGATGTTATTATTTGTGCCAGTTAACATGAATCTGTCAGGAATTCAGGGTTTGGGGGAGTTTTTTTGAGTTAGAGCCTCACTCTTGTCGCCTAGACTGCAGTACAGTGGCACGCTCACGCCCACTGCAGCCTTGACCTGCTGGGCTTAGGCAATTCTTCCGCTTCAGCCTTCCAAGTAGCTGGAACTACAGATACATGCCACTACACCTGGCTAGTTTTTGTGATTTATTGTAGAGACGAGGTCTCACCAAGTTGCCCGGTCTGGTCTTGAACACCCAGACTTAGGCAATCCTCTTGCCTCGCTTTCTAAAAGTGCTGGGATTATAGGCTGAGCCACCACACCTGGCCTGAATTCAAGGTTTTAATTAGGTTCTGCATTATTTTTATTATACAGTTTCTTTATTAATCTTTTTCATTTGCCAATCTATGGTTTTGTATTAGTAATATGATCCATGAACAGAATACATGTTTATTTCTGCAAGCCTTATAATTTTGTGCATAGCATGCATTAATACATAAAAGTAACAAATGTGAATCATCACACTGGGTTTTTTTCAGGGAGTAAAACATAATCACCATCATTCATGAAAAATCAGGACTCCTACTTGCTTCTTCATTCTAAAGTGAGTGTTATAGTCATTACAAACTTAACTAGTAATAATAGTAAGGGCAATTATTCCATTTTATAGACTGTCATTCTACTTTCAGACTGGCAAGATACTATAATTCAAAACTCATGAATCTGTCATCAGGTTTCAGAGACACATTACCTGTAATTCTGGAGAGTCATGAAATGTATTGTTTCTTATTCACTAAGACTCTAAGTATATGTATGTATGTATTACATATTTATTTATTTAGTCATATTTTGAATTGGGGTCTCACTTTGTTGCCAAGACTGGAATGCAGTGGTACAATCATGGCTTACTATAGCCTCCAACACCTGGGTTCAGGCAATCCTACTTCCTCAGCCTCCCAAGTAGCTGGGACTAAAGTGCACACCACCAAATCCAGATGATTTTTGAAGAGATGAGATCTCACTGTATTGCACTAGCTGTTCTCAAACTTCTCGGGCTCAAGCAATCTTCTTACATTGGTCTCCCAAAGTGCTGGGATTTCAGGCATGAGGCGCCATGACTAGTCTCCAAGTCTTGTTCTTTCCATTTTTGCATTTTGTAAAGGAAAGCACAGGCACTACATTTGATGTCTTCCCTCTCTAATATGCATGGAAAACTTATAAGGAGCCAAAATACCATGAAGTGATTATATTCTCTTTAAAATTTACGATAATTTTAATGATCCATGTTTGTAATAAATTTTCTGTTATACAAAATAGTTTTACAGACATTATTTCAATTTGTATTCATACCACTCATTAATGACAAAGACAGGTATTACTAATTCATTTTTATAGAACATGAGGCTTCTACAGCAAAATTAATAAATTTATTCTAAGTTAAAGAGCTGGCAAGTGTAAGAATCAGAATTTCTACCCAATTACTCAAGTTTTTAATCTAGTTTTCTTCCTCTTATACAGGCTTTCATTTTTACCATTTGTTTTTCTTTTTTAGCTTTATGCAGTAGTCACCAAATAGTTTTATCAAAGCAGCACTGGTTCTAAAGTAGCACTCAATAGTTTAATCATTTGAAATTAACCAACTTTTAAAATTTTGTTCAGGAACCAGTTTGTGTGTTACTTATTGGCTAAAGACTTTTACATATATGCTCATACAGTAAGCAGATATACGCTTATCTATTTAAGAATATATATGGTCTATCACAGCTGAGTGTTGTGAATACTTGTCAAAACAAATAAGCAAATGTTAGTGCTTTTTATACTCAAAATCCCAGCTAAAGGGGTATCTAAGAAGACAAAGGTAAAAATAAATAAATATATGCATATCTCCATACAAACAGACCAGTAGAGAGACAGACAGACCTAATAATAATTATATATCTCTTTATCCTTTATTTAAATTCCATTAAGTAATATTATATTACACAACTAAATTAAGACTCTAAAAACTTTTTTAAAATAGTGCACACAAATACATTTTTTGCTTGAAGTTTTCTTAAAAGTCATCTTAGTAAAATGAGAGTTATGGCTAGTTATAGTGTGATTGAAGACATTTTAGGATTTGTCTTATAAATACACATCGTTATCTGAATTAATATCTCACCAATAGAGGCATCTTAACATGTGGCTTACAGGAAATCTTAGTACTTATAATTATTTCTATTAGTTTTAGTTTTAATAGGTTCTTTATTTCTGTGTAATACTAGATTTCCAAGTACTGATTGCCTTTTAGGTAATAGGAACACTACATATAGGAAGGACACTTCCCATTTTTTAAAAATTGAGACTTAGAAACAGAAAGCAACTTACCAAACATTGCACGACTAGAGAGTGAATGAACATAGATCTTTCTGACAATAAAACTCTTGGACTTTCACTGTATCCTACAGTGCTATATTTAACATTTTTTATTCACTCTTCAGATGTTTACTACTTGATCATTTCTAGACAAATTTCTGAGTTGGAAAAGAAAAAAAAATCCTATCTTTCTTTTCTAATTTATTTTTCCTTTGCCTTCTTGCTTCACCCTGATATCTCTGGAGTTTACAATTTAAAGGGAAAGTAAATTATATGACATTTTGAACAAAAATTATTACAATGTGTTTTCTATGGAATCATGCTGATTAATTTTCTACCTTGATCCTACCATGTGTGCATCTCATTTTAAAAAGGCAAATGGGGCAAACTTTAACTTTAAACTTGGGTATTGAAACAAGTATTCTGTCTTTTTTCTCACTCCAAGTTGTTATCCAAGGAAACTTCTGTGTTATCAATACATTTCCTCAGTCTTCTAGCATATTCATGAGAAATCTTTCATGAAATAGAATGTTCTAGAATAATAAAAAACTATGGCTACTGTAATATTTTGAAGATGACTTAGAATCCTTGAAGGAAATTCAGAAACTTGTCCACAATCCATCGTAAAGTATTAATGACCTCATTTTACAGATAAAGAAAGCTAAGGCCCAGAGAAGCTAATAAGTTGCCCCAAATCACAGTTACAATAGACAAAACCAGAATTCAGATATATGTCTGCCTGATTTAACTAAGCTTATGCTCTTAACCATTTTGTTTCATTTGTAAGCCCAATGACAAATTTACTTTTAAAAAGTTCATTTACATCAAAAAATTTTCTTAGGACAAATGAACTTTCTAAAACTGTAAAGATAAATATTTTAAAACTCTTTGTAGATATGCTATCTAGTTTTATGTAATGGGTAACAAAAGTTTGCTCACTCCTCAAAGTTTATTTTAGATTTATAAACAAGTAAGTCATTTTTAGTAATACTTCTGGGAAATGATCAAATCCTAACAAAGAACTTAAACACACACACACAACAGTACATGTATAACACAAGATAAGAAAAATAAGTTATTTTGTTTTTAATAGAAATAAGGTAGGTAATTAAAAACATGTTTCAAGTTTGCTTTCAATTTGGTAAATTAGAAGATTAGAGAATATCTACTTTTACTGGATGTCAAAATGAGTTTTTCAAAGCAATTTTAGGTGAATTTAGCTATAAAGAATAATTATGTCAAATCTGATTCTAAAAAAACCAACCTTTTAGCTGACCTAGAAATTGCGATTAGCACATCACTCATTCATTTACCTAGTTGAGATTCTGGTGCACTCAACCATCAGTCAATTACTTGAGTCAAAGGATTTTGCTCATGCCATATTACTCAACTGAAGTGTTTACTTTCATCTACCCAAGGACCCAACCAAGTATTTTGAAAACCACTTAGAGTGCATTCTATGTGTTAAAAATTTCAGAGAATTCCATTAAATAATAATTTTTTCATTTTCAAATTTTATCATGCATTATCTATACTATTCTTTCTAGAATTCTTTAAAATTATTATTTAATGGGGCATCAACATTTATATTATGCTGCTCAGATGAACAAAAATATGTACTTTTATTTTCTATAACAATTAATATCTTGTTCTAGAGTCTACATTCCTGCTCAGTAGTGGGGAAATAACACATTAACAAACTAACAAAGAAGCTAAGTGATGATTATGGGTAAAATGTTATTTAAAACTGTCTCTTTCTGGTTAACTTAATCTCTCTCTGTCTGTCTCTCTGTTTTCCTCTCTTTCCCTATCTCTCTCTGGTCCCTGCAAAGAATCTAAGTAGTAGTAAATGTTTCCTGAGTTACAAAATGTAAAACAAAAAGTATTCTACAATACTTTTTACAACTTGTCAAGTAGAGGTATTTCTAGGGGCAAGAAATGGTAATTTTCAGATCTGGAATAAGAAGATTCAAAGTAGGTTTAAAAGGTTTGTGTCACAGAAAAATGTTCTTACTTTACAAAGTGTTTTATTTTCTTAATTTTTATTATAAATAAAAACTTGCCTTTCTTAAAGTTAGGTGTGTGTCTTCCTTTATTCAGAGTTGTATACTCCCACAAAAAGCTAAATTTGTGTAGTATATTTTCAGTTGTTTTGGTTTTAATATATTTTAATAACATTGCATATTAGTCTATCTCTTTTCAAATAGTCATATAAAATATGAGTTATTGTTTATATTCATGGATTACATAGAAAATAAACTTCTAGATGTAATATTGTACATATAAATTTAATTTTAAAGATACACAAAGACCTATTTAATATACTTGCCTTATATGCGTGTGTATAAGAATCTTATAAGTTAGAATCTATACAATAGGTAAATAAATTTGAAATTACTTTTAAAAAAGGCATACTTTTAATAAAGTATATCAAATGATAGAGTTGCAAATACCAATAGTCATGCAGCTCATTTGGAGAAGCAAATTAATTTCTTTTTTTTTTTTTTTTGAGTTGGAGTCTCACTCTGTCACCCAGACTGGAGTGCAGTGGCCGCTCCCGGCCACCACAGCCTTGACCTGTGATGACAAATAATTGAAGCAGGCAAAATTTTGTTTCACCAGCACTCAGCATATATAAAGTGTACAAAACCTGTTTCTTCTATACTCTTCAAACATTTAATGAATACTTATTACATGAAAAATGACAGAGATTAGCATGAACTAGACACAGACTAAGCATTTAAGAAATTTCCATAGTACGTTGATGATAATCTGAGTTCTGTCTTCCATCAAGTTGTACCGAATCAGACAATTCCATGTTGAATTTTCATGGTTTGAGATTTGTGGTTATCGAACTTTAATATGTGTAAAAATCAGTTGAAAAGGCAGGCATGGTGGATCACATCTGTAGTCCCAGCTACTCAGAGTGCTGAGGTTGGGAGATCACTTGAGCCCCAAAATTTGATTCCAACCTTGGCAATATAGCAAGACCATGGTCCTCCCCCCGCCCCAAAAAAGAAAAAGATAGTTTAAGAGCTTGCTAGAACACCAATTGCCATTGCCAGACCCAGACCCTCAGATAAAGAGGCCTTTTGTGGAACCTGAGAATTCAAATCTACAATAAATTCTCAGGGAAAACTGATGCTGTAAGTACCACTGTTTCAGGTAAACCAGAGAGATCCACTTATATTTTGAGTTTTCTTTTTGATAAATTTCTTCTCTCTATGAACAATGTCTTACATGATAACCCAAGGGCAGCACTGGCAAACTCAAACAAAAAAAGAAATATTTTTTAGATAAGAGTAGGTACTAACACTTGGTCAATTTAATAAATTAGAAAATTAATTAATAACTGTGACTACTATCTTTAGCCCTTCTACCATTAATCAGAAATATCACCATTATTTGGTGACTTACTTAACTCAAAATTTATTTAATTCTTTATGGCTACTGTATTCTCAAACAATAATTTAAAAAATTTATTGGAAAGTTATAGGCACAATTGTTTTTAATTTTATCCTTTCACTTGAATATTTTTACAATGTATGTTTCAAATAGCCTAAGTGCATATACTTTTTTTTCTCTGTTTTAATTTTTATTTTTAAGTTGTGGGGTACTATTCAGGGTGAGGTATACAAATATTCATTGTATAGGTACTCTTGTTGATGAGATGTGCCCCTCCTACCCAAGGCAGATATTGACTACTGTCAATCTCACCTCCTCTTCTCCCCAACTCCCAGTTTCTCACTACCGTCAACCCTTTTCTTATAGTATTACAGTAGTTGTTCAAGATCCATTTATGAGTGAGACCATGTGATACTCAGCTCTTTTTTTCTATGAGAGATCACTCAGTATTATAAACTCTAATTCCATCTAGGTTGTTGTGAAATTCATGATTTTGATCTTCTTTATGGCTGTGTAATATTCCATTGTGTATAGGTACCACATTTTTTTTAATCCAGTCCTCTTTTGATGGGCAGCATGGTAGGTACCATGTTCTTGCTATTGTGAACAGTGCTGTGATAAACATACATGTGCAGGTATCTTTTTTATAGAGTGATTTGAGTTCTTCCAGGTATATTCCCAGTAGGGAAATTGCGGGGTCATATGGAAGGTTGATTTTTAGAACTTTTAGGAATGGCCACACTGATTTCCACAGAGGCTGTACTAGTTTACACTCTCACCAACAGCGTAGAAGGGATCCCTTTTCACAACATCCTCTCCAGCATCTGTTATGTTTTGAGTTATTGATCATGGCCATTCTGACTGGAGTTAGGTGATATCTCAGTGTAGTTTTAATTTGCATTTCTTTGATGACTAGTCTGACTGAACATTTTTTCATGTATCTGTTGACTGCTTATATGTCTTCTTTTGAGAAGTGTCTATTCATGTATTTTACCCACTTTGTAATGGGGCTGTTTGTTTTTTCCTTTTGAGTTCCTTGTAGATCCTTGATGTTAGGCCTTTGTCAGACATGGAGTTGACAAATGTTTTTTCCTAGTCTGTGGGCTGTCTCCCTGCTCTCTTGATGGTTTCTTTGGCTTTGCAGAAGCTTGTCAGTTTAACGAGGTCCCACTTGTATATCTTATCTCTTGTGGCTGGGCACTTTGGGTTTTGATCAGGAATTGGTTGCCAGTTCCAACTTCCATAAGAGTGTCTCCTGCATTTTCTAAGGTTCTTACAGTTTGAGATTTTACATTTAGGTCTGTGATCCATTTAGAGTTAATTTTTTTTATATGGGGATAGGTAGGGGTTCAGTTTCAATCTTCAGCATGTGGTCAGCCAGTTTTTCCAGCAGCATTTACTTAATAGGACCTCCTCTCCCCAGTAGTGGGTGGTGGAGGTTTTTTCAAAGATGAGTTGGTTGGTTGAGAAATTGAGGTTTTGCTTCTGAAATCTCAATTTTATTCCATTGGTCTATTTGCCTATTCTTGTACCAATACCAGGCTGTTTTGATTATTGTAGCTTTTTAATAAATTTTAATTTCTGGGTGTATGATACCCCCTGGTTTTTTTTTTTTTTTTTTTTTTTTTTTTGAGAATTGTTTTGGCTACTCTTGATCATTTATGTGTGTATATGAATTTCTGTATTGTTTTTTCTAGGTCTGAGAAGATTGTTGCTGGTAATTTGATGGGTATTGCATTAAATCTATAGATTGACTTAGGTAAAAATGAACATCTTAACAGTGTTGTTTCTTCCAATCCATGAGCATGGAATATTTTTCCATTTGTTTGTGTCACCTTTGATTTTTTTGAGCAGTGCTTTGTAGTTTTCATTGTAAAGTTCTTTCATATCTCTAGTTAGGAAGATGCCAAGGTATTTCTTTTTTTCTTGTTTTTTGTGTGATATTGTGAATGGAATTGTGCTTTTTATTTGGGTTTCTGTTTGTTTATTAATGGTGTATAGAAATGCGATTGTCTTTTGCACATTGATTTTATACCCTGAGACTTTGCCAAAGTCCTTTGTCAGTACCAGGAGGTTTTTGGAAGATTCTCTTGGGTTTTCAAGGTATACTCTATGTCATCTGCAAAGAGAGGTAACTTGACTTCCTCTTTTCCTATTTGGACACCCCTGATCACCTTCTCTTTTCTGATTGCTTTAGTTAGGTCTTCAAAAATTATGTTGAACAGGAGGGGTGAGAGTGGGCATCCTTGTCTTGGTCCAATTTTCAGGAAAAATGGTTCCAATTTTTGTCTGTTTAGGAGTATGCTGGCTGTGGGTTTCTCATAGATGTCTCTTACTATTTTTAGGTATGTTCCACCTATGTCCAGATGTTCAAGGGTTTTTATCAAGAAGCAGTGTTGGATTTTATCAAAAGCTTTTTCTGAAGCTAATGACATAATCATGTGGTTTTTATTTTTAAGTTGTTGATGCATTTAATTATGTTTATGGTCTTACGAAAGTTGAACCAGACTTGCATCCCAGGGATGAAGCCTACTTGGTTGTGATGGATAATTTTTGA
>CAUYQG010112339.1:0-23703 GCA_963574415.1 Tarsius wallacei | reverse complement strand
CAACAGATGCTAACTAACAGGTTCAGGCTCCCAACAGAAATACCTGCTCCTTTGATCTAGTTTCCACCAGGTGACACCCTCACCCACCACTCCTGTGCTCTGGTAATACCACCTCTTCTCTTTGAACTTCCAGCCTAGGTATGACAACTACTCTCTGTTGTTGCTAATCTCTGCGTTGCCTCTTGGCTTGAAGCTTTTCTGTAATATGCTTTAAGTATGCAGTGTTGTAAAAACCCACAGTGGTGTCTGTTTTCCTGATTGGACCCTGCCTTCTAATACCAGCTCCTCTGGTTATGTCAGAATCACAAGCCTGAAAGGCAAACCACCCTTGGTCCATTTCTCTTCATGCAGTTCACCAACGGGCCAGTGCTCCAGATGAGTAACCCTCAGACTCCAACATGCTAAGGAAGAAGTTCAGCTATCCCCTAATCCCTGGGATTCAGCTGCCAGCCAGAGAGCTCCCCGCCTGCGACTTGGGCTCTCCACCTCTGTGGATCCTACTCCTCCCTCCAGATGTGTTTAAGTACCCATAACCAGCCAAGCTGAGAGTTCACTGAGAAGTAGAGAAGTTGCCAATGATGTGAGTGGAGGGTTGGAAAAGGGAATTTGGAGCAGCTTGGGGAAACCTTCAGGGAAGTCAACCCACCCTTCCCCACTCCCCCGGTGGAGACACGTAAGTCCTCCCCAGGTGTCCAGGGGTTCGTATAAAAGCATCAGGACAGGGAGTCACTCCTTCTAACCAGGAGTGATCCTGTTCGTAGACCTTCATTGTGCACAACCATGGTCATAAGCCAATCACATGAGGCTTTTTAAAATTTACATTCAAGAATTAAAATTAATAAAGTTTAACATTGGGTTCTTCAGTTGGACAAGCCATATTTTAACTGTTCAACTCGTGACTGGTAGCTGTGTTGGACAGAGCAGACACAGAACATTTTCATCGTCACAGAAAGTCCAGTTGAGCAGTGCTGTTTGTGGACAAAGCTGTCTTTGTCAACAGAGGAAGAAATGGAAGTTGCATAATACAAATTAACCAATTACATTTTAACAACTAAATTTTCTTCCTGCTAAGTGTGTAACCAAAGGATGATTGGGTTTTTATGTAGAAATGGCTTTTAGCTGGACTGAATGCGGGGCGGGGGGGGAGGTTCAGGCTGAGTGGAAGAGGCATAGAGCTTATTTTCTAATGTCTCTCCCGAAGATGCATAAGTAGAAAGTTGCTGGAATTAATGTAAGTATGAAAATCCACTGAAGCAAGCGAGGAGCTTTTTAAAAATGAAAGAAAGATATTTACTTAAATGGAAAATGAAAGAAACATGTTTACTCTTCACTTGGCTCTCTAAAAGAAAAGAAACAAAATAAAATAACAAGACCTAACATCTTTAACTACAGCACAAGCTCAGCAGGCCAGGTCTCTGAAAGCAATGCTAGCAGTGGGCTCATGAGATATTTCACCTGTCTGCTATGACAAGCAAATTAAAGACAATTGAGCAGGGCATTAAACCTGGAAAAACAGAGGTAGCTCCTTTGCATTATACCTTCTCCCACTGCAGCCCCTAGCTAGAAAGCAAAAAGCTCCATTTCCAGATTATTAAAAATCTACATAATAACAGGGGTGGGGAAGAGCCAGAAGGATAAAGGGGAAGTCATTGTTTAACCCTTAAAAAGTTACCACTTTCATTACAGACCAAAAGGACGGGAAGGCTATAGAGATGTGGTCCTGACTTGGAGAGGGAAGGTCCCATTCCCCAGGAAGTGGTTCTCACTAGCTGTTTGCTGGGCTTCACTTCAGTAGGGCTGGGGTAGAGTCCTCAAATTTGTATTTTAACAACTTTTCAGGTGATGCTGCTGTGGGAGGGGGCCACACAGATAACCACTTGTCTAAAGAGCACCTCTAGAGAGGACAACCCTAGTGAGGGTTATGTTCACTGCATGACCAAGATGAAAGGCTTCCCATCTAGGGAATGAGATGCATTGATTTTTATTTTGGTGCCTCCTGAGGTGAGTGCATCACTCTCATCCTAACCCCAGGCCCTGATTGCAAAAATGGCCTAATAATTCCTATTTTCTCCCCTCCAAGGCTCAGAGATGTAGAGGGACATGACCAAGGTTACACAGTAAGGGCAGACACATGACTCAGACCCAGGATTTTTTACTAAGTCAGGGATTGTTTCCATGAAGCCATGGTTCCCCACATGAACACCCTCTGGTGCCTGGTACATGTACCTGTATTCCTGCTGTGCATGTGACTCTTCTGAGGAGGCTGGTTCACCATCAGAGCCCCCCACAACCCACCCCTATGCATAAAGGGACCCACTGTGTCTTCCCAGTCCACAGCAGACAGCCCTCATTCATCTCTTACAGCCGCCCAGCTGAGAACCGACAATTCTCCTATTGAATCATAACAAACAACTCTGAGAATCTATGTAAGGTAATTGCTAACTTAACATTTGCCATGTGTTACTTACATTATCTCATTTGATCCTTACATCAAACCTAGGGAAGCAGGCACCGCTAGCCTTTCCATTTTGTGCATGAGGAAAGCGAACTACAAAAGACATCTTTGTTTAAAGTCACAAAGCCAACAAGAATAAGGTCAAGGACTCCAACCTGTATGGCCAGCTTGCAGAGGTGATACCAGTCACACCTACACCACATTAGAAAAGAAAGTAGGTGCCCACAGTGTCTATATTAATCACACCTTCCCCACAAAAATGTTTCCAATTTCTTCTTTCGGTCAAAGACTGATTGCACACCTACTATGTGCAGGCACTGAGTGAGATTGGAAATCTTAGGTCAGCATAGTTCCAGTCTCCCAGGGTTTTATATATTTGCCTTTTTCAGACACACAGAGAAGTTAGTCCTTCACAGGGAAAATGCCCAGATCATTTTTCTTTCAAAAGAAATATTGAGGAAAAATAACGACACATTTTTAGCAAGAAAATAAAATACCAGAAGGTAATTGCTTTGCAAATCACTGCAAGTTATAAACGGATCAATGATTTTCTCCAAAGTTGGAATCAACTGTAATTAGCAATATGCAAATCCAACCCTGAGCCCTTTGTGGCTCACAATGAACTGGGAGGCACCCTCAGCAGTCATTTATATTCATTCAGAGAAGCTGGGCAGCCCTCATAAATTGGGGTTGGTGGGTTGAGAATTGGAGGAAAGCAGAGAGGTCCCTGAGTGAACCTTCACTCTGCCTGAAATTGGGACCAGGCCTGAGGACACTCCTCAGAGTTCTCCTAGCAAAATCCTGCCCCTATCCCCAGCTCAGGCCCATGTAGGAATAGCAAAGGTGGATTTCAGAGGCCTGAATGGAATATGACTTTCCTTTCACACTATACAGAGAGGTTGAGAGACGAGTGAGAAAACTTTCAGGATTTAATATCTAAATGAAACTAATATATCTGTCACCTGAACAAGGAAGCCAGTCTAAGAGAAATGAGCACTGAACAGGGTGTCTGGAAGAAGCCTGGTTACTAGTCATAGCTCTGCACTGTTATCTATGTGGCCTTGAGCTGCCACCTCATCTGGTAGGTTCTAGGTTCTTCATTCTTAAGACTTGGGGATAGGACAAGGTGTTCCTCAGGGTTTCTTCTCTTCATTTATTCATTTGCTGCAGATACTGATTCTGCCTTCTGGGTGCCAGGCATGGTGCCAAGCACTAGAGACAGAAACCCAAATATAACTTGTTCCCATTGTCAGGAGCTCTCATTACCAAGCAAAGGATGTGTAATGATGTGTGCTAAATACTTCTGTACACATGTGAACAGTCAGGAAGGTTTTTGGTGGAGGTGACATTTGAACTGGGCCCCAAAGAATGTTTCCATGCTTCATTTCCAAGCAGTTCACTTCACTCCATCTGGAGCCACGAAAGGTTTAAGGCAGTGCTTCGTGAGCTTTCAGGCACACATGAATCATTTGGAAAGCACGGGTAAACTGTTCATTGCTGGGGCCTATCTCCCACAGATTCTCACCAGTGCATCAGAGAGTGGGCCTGGAAATCTGTACTTTTAATATGTTCCTGGGAGATTCTGAGGCATTTGGTCTATAAGCCACATTCTGAGAAAGAACAGGTTCAAGTCTTCTTGATTCTGTCTGTATTATTACCAATCAAGAAGCAAATGTCCCTAAGGGCTCTTTTTAGACAGTGGACAAGAATCTTCATATTTTAGAACAATTCCAAAACTTTCTGCATAGGTACCCCTCTCAAGAGGGTTCTACTACAACAGTGGTGCCACCTAGAGATAAAAAGAGTTTCTTTAGCATTGAAGCCCCAAGTTCTATTCATTACCTGCAAAGGGCCAACAGCTCGGGACCTTGCTATTTTTCAGAGGTGCTCATAAAGCAGTCTAGGAAAATGTCCCAGGCTGTTCCTTCAATTCTGGTTATCCTGGTCCCTCCCTGTTGTCTAACAACTGGCTCTGTGATCCTGAGGTTCATGGTTTTCCTCCCCTCAGTTTCCTCTTTGTTTTTCTCACCCCTAATAGAGGACATTACAGTATAGAATGTCATCCTGTCCTGACTAGAATGCCCATACTTCCTTCTTTCATCCTTCCCAGACCATCATCTGGCTGGCTTCGTGCTGTCAGTCAGACTTCAGCTCACATGGCATTTCTTCAGACAGGTCTTCCGCAACCGGTTCACCCATTTGTCTATCTTAACTACCGTATCAGAGATAATACTTTAGTTGGTGGCCCCCAATACACTGTGCCTCCCAGTATTCGTGTCTTACGCAGTCCTGTTTCCTTGAATCTGGGCTGCTCCTATGACTTGTTTTAATCACAAAATGTAACAGAGGTGATACAATGCATTAAGAAAGCCTGGTAGCTTCCATTTATTGCTTGTGGAAGATCAGAGCCCCAGTGTAGGAAGTCCAGCTTACCACCTGAAAAGACCACATGGAGATACCACATGGAGGAGATACTCTGCAACTACATGGGGAGAGAGAAAGGTCTAGGTGATCTCAGTTGACCTGAGATACCTGCTGACCTGCCAGCTGACTGCAACCACACAGGTGGTCATCAACAAGACTAGCAAGGAACCACCCTGCTGAACCCAGCCCTGATCATAGGACTGTGCACATTGAATACTCATTGTTTTGAGCCACTGAGTTTTGGGGAAATTTTAGTATCTGAGTTTTAGAGCAACTGATACCTGTACCATATTATTCTGTTTCATTTTCTTCATGCCATCTACCACAAATAACCAAAAAAATATTTGTCCCTATATCTAGAAGGTAAGCTCCATGAAGGAGGTGGCTGTTTGTTCATTGCTGTATCCCATATACCTAGATCCTTGCTCAGTGCAGAGCAGAGACTCCCTAATATTGGTTGAATGAATTTATCATCAGCTCATTCAAATCTCAGGCGACCAGGAGAAAAATGTAAGACAATATTCGAACATCTAGCAGCATTTGGCCAGAGTCAGAAAGACACATTGATTTTCCATTAACAAACTTTACACTAATCAAAGTAAACTTTAAAGGACAAAGAAAACAGATAGTGAGAGATTTTATGCTTGTTCAGAGGCACCATAAACAGCTGGTTTATACACAGCAAATGCTACAGTTCCCTGGGGTCACAGGATGCAGCAGCTGAGACCAAATGGCACTGGTGCCAATTCTTGCTCGGTCCCAGAGCCAACATCTGGCCTTCTGCGTTCCCGTTCACCCCGCCACACACAAAGCACACCCACCCTAACTAATGACACTTCCTGAAAGAAGCCTCGGCTGCTGCCTCCTGCTGAGCACCAGCCAGCTGCTGATGCTGAAGGAAGCCAGAGTCTCCCCTGGGGCAGGCAAGCTGGCTACATTTGGGATAAAGGGAAGCAGTGTGAAAAGACGCTCCTTGCTACATTTGCACAAATGGCTCCCTATCACCAAACCTTGAAGTTCTCTGGGCTACTCCCATTTGCATGCTTTTCTGGGCATCTTTCTCCCTCTCTTCTCATCTGTGTTTGCAAAGGCCTGGGGGAGCCATTCTCTATATGTGGCAACAGGGAGAAGTGTGAGAGATTGCTACCTGCAAGCCATGCCTGGGGGGTCCCGTCAGTCCATGGTTGGACCTAGTCCTTTCTAGGTTTTTAATCTTCTCTTTCATGAGGATTTTCTCAGTGCTTTCATGAGGGTTAAGTTAGACAATGAATTAAGCAGTAGTTCTTAAACATGAGCATGCATCAAAATAATCTGAAGGGCTTGTTAAAACAGATTGCTGGGTCCCACCTCCAGAGTGTCTGCAGGTCAGGTATGAGGCCCAATAACAAGTTCCCAGATGATACTACTGGTGCTGGTGCCACACTTTGAGAAACACTGATGTAACTTAGTAGAAATGTGAATCTATATACACACTCATGCACACAGAAAGTCCAGATTTTCTGGAATTGTCCCAGTTTTTAGTCAATGGAAATATATAAATCATTTTAAACAGCCACTACTATAGCCCTCAAGGGACTATCAAAGAAAAACAGTTTTGCAGCAGAGTGATTGTAAAGGATGCAGAGAGGAGTAGATAAATATTTCACAGGCTCAGAAATTGGTGTTTCTCACAAGTTTGGAAATGAGCCAGGTAGTCAACAGAGAATGGAGGGGAATCGTGCATCTTCTGAATCCATTGACCAGGGAGCACTAATTCACTACTCATCAGCAAGGAGGACTTTTAGGTGGAGGTGGGTTTGGGGGACTGGAGGAGTGTTTGTGTATCTCCCTCTAAGGTCTCTGGACCACCTGCATCAGAATCACAGGCTCTAAGACCTCACCCCAGACCTGTGGAATCAGAATATCTGAAAGGAATATAGTATCTAGGAATCTTTATTTAAGCATGATCCCCAGACTTATGCACACTTGAGTTTTTTCTTAGGGTGTCTTAAAATCTCATCAGGGATATAGGAGCTGGAGGGGGGAGAAATGGGGAGTTATTGTTGGACAGGTACAGAGTTTCCATTTAGAAAGATTTTTTTAAAAATTCTAGAGATTGATAGTGGTGATGGTTGCAGAACATTGTGACAGTTCTTAATGTCATTGAACTGTATACTTAGAAATGCTTAAAATGGTAAATTTTAGGTTATACATATTTTACTATAATCAAAAACAAAGTCCCATCAAAGAGATAAAAATGTACTGAATCAGATAAGTTGTGTTTGATTAATTATAAGTTTTCTTGACAAAGTTGTTATAATATAGTTAACACTATGTGGAGTACAGAAAGACAAAAGCAATGGAGAAATAATGTTTTGAGTATCCCCTGTCCAACTGAATGGATGGTCTGATTCTAAAAACAAACACTTTTGAATGAGGCAAAGTATTTTCAGGACAAACAGGGAGCAATATTTCTTAACTCCCTTTGCTCCTATTCTGGGGTCTCCAGGTAACAGTCTGATCTATGAGGGCCTTCTCAAGCACCCTTCTCAATCCCTTGGGAGGCAGAGTCCTTCTCCTGCAGGTGCATGTGACTGGCCTCTGACATCCTGCTGGAGAGTCCTTCTATGGCAAATGTCCACGCTGGCTGCATCCTCATTCCCCTGAGAGTGAGTCCAGTCTGGCCACAACAAATCCATTCTCTTAGGACCACAATGCCTGGCCAAATGAAAAAAATTGAAGTTCTAAACCTACAAAGCTGAGGATGCCAGTTATCCTCTGGAGAATCATTCCAGGAATCCCAGTCTGGAAACTGAACTGCCAGCTCCATCCACCACCACTTCCCTTGCTACTCCCAACCCCTAAAAACACCTGTTTACAATGAAAGTTTGAGCCAAGCCTGCAAAATGCCTCATTTTGCCCGGTAATGAGAGAAACATTATCTGCTTATGTTTTCCAAGCTCATCACAGGGATCTGTCAAGTCCCATTTTAATCTCACCTCCTCAGCAAAATCTTGGCTGAATTCTCCAAACTCCACTGATCCCCCCTCTCTCTGATAAATGCCTACAGAATCAGAATCAAGGATTTGGCATTGAATTATGCATGGCCTTGTGTCTTTTCTTGTCATAAACATCTTGATGGTGTGGAAAAGGCATGGGTTTCATAGCCAGAGAGAGTTAGGTGAGAATCTAGTTCTGCCCACTCCCTGGCTGTGTGACCTTTTGACTCTCAGGTGAGTCTGCACCTGTGCTGAGGGAGTTTAGGAAACTTGGTCAAGTAATAGAGGTGGAAGGTGAGATAATGGCTACAAGAGTGCCCAACACTGTGCAGATACACAACGGGTACTCTCTGAATACACTCATGAACTGAAGAGTGAAGAACTCTTGCCCAGAGCTGTTCTCCATCCTGGCTGCATGTTAGAGTCACAGTCTGATAGCTTCTGATGCCTAGGAATACTGGAAAGGGACTCAAGCCTCTATTCCTTGAAAGCTTTCCCAGCAACTTCCCTAGAGTTCCTCAGCACCCAATACTAGATTCAATAAATGTTTGAGAAGAACTTATTAAGTTGATTGAGATGCAGAGTTCTGTGATCAATATGATTGACAAGGAGGGACTATTCCTTGCAGGCATCATTATTATGAAGATTCATTTTAATATTAAGAAAACCCTGAAGAACGTTAATTTCAGATGAACATTAACTGAGCTGCCAAATTCTTGGTCTCAAGGCCAACCTTACCAGCAATGTTTCTGTCAATTATTCACATTCAACAGCAGTACTGAGAGTCCTTTTTGGGGCATTAACCATCTTCTCTGAGACATACTGTGTCTGATGCAGTGGTAAGAAATAAAGAGGTCATGGAAGAACTTCAGGAGAAAGATCTGAGAAGCCCAGTGGTGTATAAATTGATAGCTGGATAGTTACTAAATGTGACCCCAGAGTCATGTAATTAGAGAACTGGGGGGAGGAACCTCATTAACTACAAAAATCATTATCGGAGAAAGAAGGAAAAGGGAGGACTGAAGGCAGAGGTGCTGCGCGGAGAGGGATGGCTGTGCTGGAGGAGACTGGGGCGGCCACAGGTGCAGGCACTGTGAGTCAGAGTAGGAATTTAGGAGACACAGGAAGGACCAAGGAACTGGTCAGCCATGAAACCCACCTCCCACCTCAGGGATCCCATAAGAAAATGACAAGGGGATGGAAATGCTCGAGGCATTTAAGCAGCCACAGCCTCTGCCTTTTAATAACCAAGCCCCCTGCAGGCTTAGAGATCTGCAAGTTATCCCTGACCCACTCTACTCTGAGCATGGAATTGAGGGTTCCTCTGTGATCTGGAAAGCAGCCAAGGCAGAACTCAGAATAAGCCAAAGACCCAGACAACCTGGTCTCTAGCTAGGTAGCCATACCTGATGCCTGCTTCCCAAATCCCAGCTACCTCTTCTACTCCCCAAGCTTGGATCTTGCCGGTACCCAAGGAGGGCGAACACCGACTCCTGGCATGTCCCTTGATCTAAGGAAGAATGCGTTCCCTTTGAAGAAATTCATTCAGCTAACACATGCTCCTGCTCTGTGTCAGTGAACAAGCAAGTTCAGACCCAAGGGATAATGGCTGATGAATGAATGAATAAATGGCAAACAGTAATAACAATAAAAATAATAACTAGCATTTACTGAACATGTGCTAGCACTGTGCTAAGTGCCTTATGTTATTATTATATGCTTAAACAACCCCTGAAGAATTATTATTAATCTAGTTTTACAGATCAGCAAACTGAAGTTCCAAGAATGTAAACAACCAGGTCATATAGCCAGGAATTGGTGGAACTGAAACAAGTCTACATCTTTCTGTCCCAGTGTTTGAAGAGCTCAAAGCCTATTGAACAATGAGGGAACCATGAATGGCAAAATTGTAAAAGAACCAGAACATTGCAGGTACCTAGCACCAGGGAAGCAGGGAGAGGTCAGAGCAGAGGAGGCCAGGGGTGCCCTGCAGTGGGGCAAGGTAGAGATCCAAGAGCCTGGTGCCTTGCTGCTCAGGAGAACCCACATGCATTTGGCCAGCAGTTTTTTAAAGGGTTGATTTGAACTGTCTTTGGATGTGGAATGTGTACCATTCCTTAAGATTTTGCCACAGTCTGAAACACGCATGGGTCATCTGCCCAATTCCCGTAATCTTTCCATTTAGAGACCCCAGAAAAAGACTGTGGATCTCTAGCAAAAATCAAATCCTCTCCCACTACCCCACCAGTGATGAAATTACAATACTTTTTTGTTTTATTTTTAAAATATTCAGGGATTTTTTTTTTCTGAACCTATTCCAAGGTGTGTTAAAACAAACAAACAAACAAACAAACACATGTGCCTAAACAGCGAGGCCCCAAGCGTGAGATGTGCATAAGTTCTCCATTCTCCCTCAAAGCAGATGTAAATGTAACTTATAGGATACAGTAGCCTTGACTTACTTTGTTTAAGAACAATGGTCATAATTCATTAGTATCCTCTATATCCTTTAGAAAGGAAAACTCCATTACATGACCATTGCAAGGAATTTTGAATCCTGTATAGGATTTTTCCAAGGATCCTTCATGATGCCTATGCATATGTTTCCTTGAGTAGGAAAGAAAGAATAGAACCACAGTAATGTCAAAGGAACTGTATATACACCATGGTCTAGCTAACCTAGGAATGCCTATAAATGTTGTGTCCATACATCATCAATTGGGTGTGGAAAGATGGCTGGAAATATATCTTAGAAGAAATGGTCCCTTCTTTGACTCTTCTGCCATTTCGCCATTCCCAGGATTGTCAGTTCTTGCAAGTAGAATAACTCCTGGGCTTAAGACAAGGATGGTTTGAATATAAGATGTAGGAAGAAATTGAAGGGAGTGTTTACATTCCTGACATCCAAGTATAGGAATCCCCAGAAGATACCCAAATTCCATATCCAAAGTCAAGTCCTATCATATCTAGATTCATTTTAACCTGAGCCTGCTTCTTCCAATAGCAGAGGGGGTCATTAAAATGGTAGAAAATTCTACCATCTCCTGAGGAGCTGGAGGGTGGAAGGAGATAAAAGTGTACTCATTGTCAGCAAGGTTAATCCAATAATGAGTCTTGGGGGACTCCTGGTATCACAGAATGTCAGTATATTAACAGCGGCTTTCACAAATCGTTTGGAAAAACCTCTCTCCCTCAAGATAGACAAGATCAAATCTTTGTTAACAGACAAGGCCTCCCAAGGGGCAAGTCCAGGTTTCCTGATGCCTTGTTCAGATAACTTTCATTGAGTATGGGGTTCCAAGTCCTGCTGCTGCATCTTCCTATAGAACCTAACCTACTATACAACTCTGCTCATGGGGAATTTTTAAGTAAATGTCAAAGATCTCAGTAGCTGTCATTTAAACACACACCACCACTACTACTACTACTACTACTACTACTACTACTACTACTACTATGCTTAGATGCATAGATAGACAAATGGAGTCAGATGAATGGGGTACCAGAGGGAGAAGTTTCCATCTTGAGCCCAAGCTGTATCAATATGTCTGAAGAATTGGTGACTTTCTTTGGGAGATCATTATAAGGACTGAAAAGCCTCCTGGCAGTGAATTTCCTAAAAGAAGAAGAAAGTAAATAAGGAAAACTTTGACCAATATCAGGTACTCAGGGTGAAAGAGGAAATACAATTCTGCTGATTATGTGAAATCTGTCACTTGTCCCTGCCCTTGTCAGCCTCTGTGCTGTACCATGAGTCCAATTAAGCTAATTAATATCAGCGAACACTACATTTACCAGGTATACTGAATTTTCATTCATTAATCCATTTTGCCTCAAAACAATCCTGAGTTAAGTACAACTGCTTTAGTACTATTTCATAAATGAAGGTTTTAAATCTCAAATACATAAGAACTTTCCCTAGCACAGACAACTACTGATGAGGAGAATCAGACTTCAAACCCCAGAGAGTTTGAACTCATTACCCAGATCTAACCTCACACTACCCTGACCCCTACCAGGCAAAATAACCTGAAGTGAACATTGCAAGAGCTCTACACTTGGATACTCCTTAAGGCAGCAGCTGTAGCCAGGACTGCTTTAGGGAAGCACACACTGGGGATAGCCATTCCTCCCAACATTGCCATAGACCGCCATGCTTAGCATCCAAAAAGTTCCTGGGCATTAATAATGCTTCAGTGGGAGATCAGGTGTTCTTGAAGGAGACTGTGGTGCTCTGCAAGAAATGGAGTCTGTGAGAAAGAGCAGTGCCAGGCAGCTGTGGTGATGTCTAGCAGAGGTAGAAATACACATTTGACCCAGTGGCAGCCCAGGGCAGCAGTGTCCAGCAAAACCTGTGGCAGCTGACCAGGCTGGTTGTGAGATCACACAGGCAATTCATTGGGTGTGTCCAAAACATTTGAAGGGCTTTCAGCAAGGATTGGGGTCCTGCATTAACTAGAGGGGTTGAGAGCTAGGAAAACATAGATTATTGATGGCATGACCCATTTTTAACCTCAGGCTGCAGCAGCATGAGGAAACTTATATTAAATACATAAGAGAGACAGAGAAACAACAATCTTATGCCCAGTCTGACCTTTTTAAAAAAATTATGATTTCTTTCAAACCAAAAGGCCAATGTAGACATTAAAAATAATTTTTTTGCACCAAAATCAGGATAATGATTTTAGCTACCCAATCTCATCCCCTAAATTGTACCCAATATCGATGGGAACCTGGCTTCAGTCTTTCCAAGTGTTCTGACTAGTTCTGACCATCCAGGGAAAGAGCTTCTAACTCCATGATCAGAACCTACACCCCCATTCTTCAAGTTCATGCAGGTATGCACCCTCTATGTGAATCCAGACACACCCATTCAAGGGAGACTCATCCAAAGACCACAGAGTTGACAGGGATAAGGTTAAAGGCCCAGCCTTGCTTGTCTCAGCAGCTGCCATGTGGAAAAGTGCTGGCCTGTGGCTTCAGCAATCAGGCAGGCAAGGCTAATTAGTCGGTCTGCGATCCATGGGGGAAATACTGACAAACTCAATAAGCAGCAAGTGCCTGGTCCCGCAGGGGGAGCTGGAACCACATAAAGGCAGAGGAGCAGCAGGTCTGGGGGCAGGGGAAGGGCAAACATGTATCCTTCAAAAAAGCCTTTTCCCAGTGACCTCTTCAGTCTTTATCCCGGAGATTATTTTGAAACAGCATTAAAGGAGCCTTATCAAGCACCAGGCATTGTGCTGACTCTTTCTCAGACACCCATCCTCCTGGAAAGGATGATCAGTGTGTGGTGGTGACAGGCAGCTGATGCCAGGGGCCCCAGGATATCGCAGGGGACATACAATGCACAAGTGTCCTAGAATATCAATGCTCTATCTAAAAATGTGGAGGGCAGAGAGTATCACTTATATCAAAACAAGCATGGGTATATTATGGAATAAAAGGCAAATTCTGCAGAAATGTTGCAAATAGAGAAGAAAGCTTTAGGATTAGGGTGATGCTCCCAGACCCCCAAGGACACATGGCCAGTGTTATCTGAAATTAGGGGTATACCATTGGAAAAGCAGAACATATTTTACTCTTTGTTCTCATCTGGCAACTCTAAGGGTTAGATTTCAGGATCTTTCAAGAAAAAAAAAGGAAAATGAAAGTATATGACTTGCTCACCCAAATCCCTGTTTATATGATCCAGCACTCCCACTACTGGCTATGTATCCAAAGGAAATGAAATCAGTGTGTCGAAGTCTGCAGCACTATTTACAATAGTCAAGATACGGAATCAACCTAAGCGTCCATCAACAGATGAATAAAGAAAATGTGGTATATATACACAATGGAATACTACTCAACTATAAGAAAAGGAAATTCTGTCATTTGCAAGAACAGGGATAAACCTAGAGGGCATCATGTTATGTGAAATAAGCCAGATGCAGAAAGACAAATACTGCATGATCTTACTTACACGTAAAATTTTTAAAAGTTGAACTCATAGAAGCAGAAAATAAAATGGCAGTTACTGGGGTTGGGGGGGCGCTGGGAGTTGGAGAGATGGTGACCAAAAATATAAAATTTTGTTAGATAGGGGGAATAATTTAAAGAGATCTATTGTACAGCCAAGTGATTAAAGTTAATAACAATGTATTATATGCTTGAAAAAACCACACAGTAGATTTTAAATGCTCTCACCACAAAAAATGAGAAGTATGTAAGGTAATATATATTTTACTTAGCTTAATTTAGCCATTCTACAGTGTATACATATGTCAGTATAGCATATCATGCACCATAAATATACACAATTTTAGTCAATGAAGAAATTTTTAAAAATAAATTTTTAAAATCCCTGTTCAGTCTAGAAGGAGGACCTATAGGATCCTCAATAATTTTTCAGGTTTTCCTGAGACACTGAGGGCATTTTAGCAAGTAAAGGGAGATTACAGTCCAGAAAAAGACACTGGACAGACCCAGAGAAGTTCAGGTCACCCCCAATTTCCCAAGAACCACAGCACCCAGGAGGGGTGTGAGCTGACCCCACCAACAGACAGCATCAACACTGAAACCCTGAAATGAACAGACAAAACTTGTCCCTTCCCTCAGAGATCAAGTGTAGTGAACACAGGGTTATACAGAAAATAAAATGTTCCTTAATTTTTTATTTCTTGTAATATACCTTCCTTTTGATGTGTTGTGGCTCAGAACATCACAGAAGCCCACCAGGTGTGAAAAACTGATTTAGATTAAATAAATATATTCACACACTTTCTGGACCTTGGTGGAAACATTAAATTATAGTGGTTTCCAAGTATTTCTGAGGATTAAAACACATAAAGCTTGGGTTTTTATTTCATTGGTAGACCTTTATTTCGATCTTTTTTTTTTTTTTTTTGGCATATCTGGCAAATGGAAAGATATACTGTAGACAGTGAAAGTTAGGTCTGAGAGCTGCCCATTAAGGAAACTCTCACAGGGGTGTGGAGGCAGGCACCAGCCATAGACCTTCTGGGAAACCCAGAGTCTTCCCACCCAGACAGCCCTGCCTAAAGGTTATAGCCATGCAAGAGCGAAACATACACTGCTTTGAGAAATTCACCCACTCAACACATAGTTATTGTGGCAGGCAACTATTCTAGGCACTAGGGGGCACCACAGGGAACAAAACAGTCAAAAAGCCATGCTCTCAAGGAGTAACAGAACTGACCAGAACTTGATATGACTCTAATAATAGCAGCAGCAACTCCTAGCAGTAGTAGCCGGGGCTTAATTGGTGGCTTAAATCACTTCACCTTCTTGAGGCTGACTTGGTTTCCTAGCCTGGAAATGAAGATGGGATTAATTAGCTTTATTGTGAGGGTTATAACAACTAACAAGCTGAAAATACATAAAATAGAAAACACAGCACAGCACTGTGATAATGACATGAGCTTGGGATCAGAGACCTCAGTCTGAGGAGGTGAACTTGAAGTCAGTTATCCTTTGAATTGCAGAGGATATAAAAATAAGTGAGAATAAAAAGGTACTTAGAACAATGCCTGGCATATATAAACACTCCATAAATATTAGCTTTTATTATGAACAATAATAAAAACAAGAAGATGTAAAACTGACTACTCACTGACGGGCATCTAATAAATATTCAGCATATGAATGTCTGTTACCTTCCTCTCACCTCCTCTTTCTGTCCCCTAGATGACAGAGGAGGCTGAGAACACAGTGAGTGGTAGGGAGCATGTGCATCCAATTTTTGACTTTACTACAAATGAAAGAAAAAGATGATTTTGAGCTTCCCTTGGTTTTTGCATCACTTGTGTCTAAGAAGAGCTGAGTGGTGCTTGTGTCTGCATTATGTTGGTCCCAGCTACTCAGGTACATGAGGCTAAATGTAGAGCTTCTGTTAAAAGTTTGCTTTCTTTATCCCCCCAACCCTTGATAATCCAGACCACAGTCCTATCTCTCCCTTGAGGGGCAGAAGTAGCTCACCTTACATGGTAAAAATAAACAAATAATTGGGGTGGTCAGGGCGAGGGGGGATGCTGCAAATTCTGTCAGTTGGATGAAAAGAAAGTCAGATCTGCATGCTATTCCCAAATAGAAATAGGACTGGTTGCACCAAATATAGATACCAAGCAAAAAGCAAAGCTCTGAGGCACACACTTAGAAGAAAGGAGGAAAGAACTCATCATAGCTTCTGCTGCCTTCCCCTCCAGCTCTGCTCTGTTGCTCCCATCCCTCACTGGCCTCAGCCGGGAGGAGGGGGCCTCATTCTTACAAAGAAGCAACACAATGGAGCCAATAAAGGATCTGAGTGGAACAGATGTCTTGATTTCCTCCCCGAGCTCCTTAATGCTACTTTCAGCTTAATTAGCCAACTGTGCTTCTTCACACCTGGATGGGATTCTGGGTACTGAATAACACCCACTGGGCCCCTGGAGGTGCCTCTGTACCCTTTCACCCTCAGCTCTGTTTGAACCTCAGGAACAGAAACCTGGGATTCTGAGACTAAGCCTAGTAGGTACTCAGTGTATATAAATGATGGTTCCCCACCCATCTACCTGGCTCAGTGTTTTAGTGCCATTCAAAAACCTAACAGCCTATTTGCACCTACCCCTGACCATCCCAGTGACCTTGGGAAAACCATTTAATCTCTCTGGGCTTCATTTCCCTCATCTGTAAGAAGGGGGAAATTTTTACCTCCCTATGTCATAGAATTGTGGTAAGAATTACACAGCATAAACTTGTAAGATGCCTCACAAAGTAGATGCACCCAGCAAATTACTATTTTAATTACTATTGTCATTCATACAGAGAATTTTATACTAAACAGAGCTCCTAACCCCTAAGTCAATTTTCATAAACCCCCTACTTCTCTGTTCATTGATTAAGTAAAGCAATTAAGGGAAAAAACTACTCTGAATTTAATAAAGCTGTTTAATAAATTTGTATTTTTAAATCAAAATCTAAATAATACCTAAAAATTTAAATGCCCAAATAATTTAAATAAAGTGATTAAATCCAATAATCTAAATAGTTAAATCTAAATAAATCAAACATATTAAATCTTTAAAATAAATGTTCACTTTTATAGTTAGATGAAATAAATTTTAGTATTCAATAGCATAGTAAGGAGATTCTAGTTAACAGTAATTTGTTGTATATTTCAACGTAGCTAGAAGAGAAGAATTAGAACGTTCCCACCACAAAGAAAAGATACATGTCTGAGGTGATGGTTACCCTGATTTGAATATTATACATAGTACACATATATTAAAAGATCATATGTACTCTAAATATATGTACAACCATTATATATCAATAATAAAACAAATTTGTACTTTAAAGTAAATTTGTATTTTACAATTGCAAGAATAGTCATATAAATTTAAGATATCAGTGCATGTGTGGAAGAGTCATGGAATTGAGTCAGCCTATCTGCTAGAGTATGCATGGATTTGCAAACACACTTCAGAAATGTACCATCTACATGTCCATCATCAAATGACAACTACATCTCCAGGGTGTAAGCATATGCTGGATTCAAAAACAGTACTTCACATTCTTGAAGAATGGTATGCATTTCATAAACACTTTCTAGATGACTGGAAACTCTCCTTCTTTTAATGCCAATATGTTAATGTATTTCGATGACAACCTTTCTACGATATTTTATAATTTTCCCAGTCTTCTTAAAAGCACTTAGAACAGACTTGACTATTTCTTCATCAAAGCAGGATTATCAAAAGTCAGATGTATTTACCACGCTGAATCATTAAATCCAGTATTTAATTCAGAGGCTACTAAGGCGTGTTCAAATTTTTGTCCTGCCCTAAACATCTCTAGACTGCTGTGGTTTTGTCTAAGGTTTGGTAGATGAGTTCACCAGAGAGCAGATATGAGTAAATGTATTTTAGGTTTGAAGGCAAAAATATATAAATGTTCGGCCCATCATACTAGTATGCAAATATATTGCTAAACTGCCCTAAAGAGATCAATAGAGGTAGGAAATGTGGTTTATGCTCTATGAAGGTTTACTGTTTAATAATAATGGCTGACATTTGTCAAGCATTTACTCATACCTCAACTATATATCATTATTTCCATTTTATAGATGAGGAGAACTGAGACTCAAGGAGGAACATTTCCAATATAGATAATTTTAGGTACAGTTGGAATTTGGGTGTGACTGTCTGTCTCCCAAGGAGGTAGATGTCTCTCTGTCAGGTGAAAAGGTAACACTCACCCAGGCTAATCAGAAATGGGGAGACAACTACTTTCACCCCTGTTCCATGCTACAGAAACTCCTGGACCAAAGGAACTAAACTGTTTTCACATTGGTCCCATCTTACTCTTCTTGGCTCCTTCTAGTATGTAAAAAAGAACCTTGGTCTTCAACCCTGTATCTTGCCAATGCAGCCCCTCTTGACTAGGGGACCTAGGATTCTCAGCAGCACGTCTTCCAGCAGAAACAGGTCTTTTCCAAGTCCAATAGCCTTCCCAGGAAAGTTCTCTGTGATTTCAGATTTTTGTAAAGGTACTTTCTCAGGTTTCTTTAAAACTCTGAACTTGGAGGTATGTTGAGGTTTTTCAAACTCATAATTATTTATTTTGCACTTAAAATGACCTCCGATGGAAATAATAGATTCTGGGGACACTAATAAGGGGGGAAGTGGGGAGTGGGGTTAGGGTTCAGAAATTACCTATGGGATACAATGTTCTGTATCTAGAGAATGGGCTACCTGAGACCCAATCCCCACTACCACACAGTATGCCCATGTAATGAAGATGCATATGCACCCTGAATCTAAAATAAAAAATAAAATAAAATAACCACCAGTCCAGTCCTACTACCTCTCATGCCTTCTCACAGGATCCAGAAAAGTGGGGTGATCTAAGCCAATGTTTCAAGGCATATTTAATCACTTAAGCCTCTATTTTCTCATCCATAATCTTTGCCAGGATAATAGGGCCCACCACAAAGGCTTGTAGTGAGGCTGACTACAGTCATGGACACTGGATATTCAGCACAGGCCTGCCCCATGGCAAGTGTTTAGTAAATGGAGCTCGTGCTATCGCTCATCTCACTTTTCCTTCTCACTCGAAAACTAGAAGTTCCAAAAATGTTTCTGATCACTGATCATTTTGATGAACCAACCAGAGGGTACCAACTTGCAAATCCATATTTAAGTAGTCTCCTTGCAATGCTTCCATGTTCAGGAAAATCACAAACCCTTAGAAGTTCATGGATTTGCACAAGGAACATAATTAGAGCAGATTCAGAATGAGAAGCCAGTGGTTCTCAACCATGACTATATCCAAAATATATAAGGAGCTCAAATAGCTCAATAGCAAATAATAATAATAATAGCAACAATAATAATAATCCAATAAAATGGGCAACAGATCTGAACAGATATATCTCAAAGAAAGACAAATAAATGGCTAACAGGTATATGAAAAAATGCTCAGCATCACTAATTGTCAGAGAAATGTTTATCAAAACCACAAGGAAATATTATCTTGCCCCAGTTAAAATGCTTTGTATTAAAAAGATGGGCAATAACAAATGCCGGTAAAAATATGGAGAAAAGGGAACCTTCATACACTGCTGGTGGGAATGTTAGTACAGTCACTATGGAGAACAGTATGGAAATGCTCAAAAAACTAAAAATAGAACTAACTTATGATCCAGCAAATCCACTACAGGGTATATCAAAAAGAAAAAAAATCAGTATACCAAAGAAAGTCTGGAAGATGGCAGGGGAGCCAGTGTTTGTGTGCAAGTGTCTGTGTGAGTGAATGTGTGAGAGGTCAAGAGAGCATATAGATGGGAATGTAACTGGGTGCATGAGTGTCTGACTGAGTGGAGAATCAAGAGCTGACAGGGGCTCTCCTCACAGCACAAATACTGCTGCTGCCACTCAGATCCTGATGCATTTAGGGGGCAGAAATGAGTACCATTTTTCCAAAACAAGGAAGATCCTCCTGGAGAAGAAGCAACAGATCAGCATCTGGGCTCACTGCCACCACCTCCAGTGCCAGAAGACTGCAAGACACCACCACTGGGAACTGGGATCCAGAGACTGTAGTACTTGCTGAGGAGGGAGCTGTCTTTCCTGACCCTGTGTGTGGATGGAACAACAGTCTGTAGAGGAACTGAGCAGAACAGCAGAACTGCATCTTAAGACCTGCAGGGATCTCTGCAATTCTTTGGGGCTGCTCTCCATGAACCCAGAAAGGATTGCTCCCAGTGCACAAGCCCTGGTGGGTTACAATGGATTTGGAGCCCTAGATGATCCATACCCCCTGCCCCCACCTGGGCCAGCTGATGGATAATAGACACATACAGCAGATCTGACTGGAGAAGAGGACTGGTGAGTGTGTAGCTGGCTGCCCTCCAATTCCAGCAACAGCAAAAGAGATCAAGAGGGCAGGGTAGAGGCCAGAGGACCCACAGCTGGATGCTGTGGGAACTGTGACCATGCTGGGAGAGGAAGGGAGGGAGAGAGAGTCCAGGAGATGCTGAGTCAAGTCACCCTCCTACACCTCCCCACACGCATGCACTATCTATCACAGGCAACAGGAGGTGAAGATTCTAACGTCTCAAGTTTCAACAGCAAAGAGGGAACTTGTAATAACAGACTTGCACTGGCAGAACCCACCACAAGAGGTAACTCCCCACTTCTCAAAGATATACTAAAGGTGAGAAATCTCTACCAGTGGGGTCTCTTGTGTGTGTGTGTGAATTTTTTTCTCTTTTATTCCTCTCTTTATACTCTTGTTTTTCTCTCTTTTTCTTTTCTCTCTCTCTTTCTTCTCCTCTTTTCCTCTCTTTTCTCTTTTATACTCTATCTTGGACTCAGGGATTACACAAGCATGCCCAATGTAAGATTTTGTTGTATGGAGATGGAGAGTGAGTCTCAGGTGGCCCAGTCATCAGATAACAAGCTTTGTGACCTGTCAGTGGGTTCTGAATTCTTGCATCCCCTCCACCATCCCTTATTAAGTTTTCAAAACTGTAACGAGATAGCCCAATGCCCCACCCCCAGCCCTATTTCATAATTGAACAAACCCAGAGGCCTGGCTCAGGGAAGGACAGAAGGTAAAGCAAGCATCACGAGTGAGTACTTCTCCACTTCCCACTGAGCAATGGAATTAAAGAGAAAGATAAGAGAAATGTCACAAAGGAGGAAAAACCAACAAAAAAATCACAAGTAACTCCAGAGTCCCAACAAAGAGACAGTGACAGAAAGAACAGGTACTGGAGTACAAACAATGGCTATCTCCAAGAGTGACTATACCCAGAAGATACTTACAGAGATCAGAGAATCAATGGACAGAATAAATAAAAATCAAGAAATGCAAGGGTTAAAACCAAATCAAATAGCAATGGAGTTGAAAAGACTCAAGAAAGCAAATTGAGAAATAACAGAAGTAGAGAACTTCAAGAAATAAGTAACTGACAACATAGAAAGCAGAATTGACCAAGCAAAAGAATCTCCAAGCTGGAAGACCAAAATATGGTATTAACCCAATCTATCAAATATAGAAGAAGAAAAAAAGAAGAAGAAGAAAGAAGAAAGAAGAGATGTGTGATTTTATCAAGAAGTCAAACCTACATCTGATCAGTATCTCTGAAGTAGAAAGAGAAATAGAAAACACCTTGGAATAAACATTCCATGAGATCATTCAAGAAAACTTTTCTCATCTTGCCAAAGAGATAACTATACAAGCACAAGAGATTAAGAGAACCCCTGCAAGACATCTTATGAGATGACAAACCCCTAGACACATAGTAATTTGCTTACACAAAGTAGGTATAAAAGAAAAATCCTAAAGGCAGTAAGAGAAAAATGTCAGACTACCTACTGGGGAATACCAATCAGAAGTGCTCCAAACTTATCTGCAGAAACACTACAGGACAGAAGGAATTAGCCTCCAATTTCTAATGTTCCCAAAGATAAACAATTTCAACCAAGAATTTCCTACCCAGCCAAGCTAAGCTTCATCAGTTATGGAGAATTAAATTCCTTCCCAGACATCCAATTCCTAATAAAATATGCTGTTTCCAGACCAGTTCTACAGGTACAATATCAATATGCAAAAGTCAGTTGCATTTTTATATACCAACAACAAACAGGCAAAGAACCAAATAAAAAGCACAATCCCATTCACAGTAGCCACACACACAAAAAATGAAATACTTTGGCCTCTTTCTAACCAGAAAAGTGAAAGACCTTTACGACAAAAACTACAAAGCACTGATAAAATATCAAATAAGACACAAACAAATGGAAAAATTTTTCATGCTCATGGATTGGAAGAATTAACATTGCTAAGATGTCCATCCTACCCAAAGCAATCTATAGATTCAATGCAATACCCATTAAATTGCCATCATTATTCTTCTCAGACCTGGAAATGATAATACAGAAATTAATACAGAAACATAAATGATCACAAATAGCCAAAATGATTGTCAGCAAAAGAAACAAAGTGAGAGGTATCATACTTTCAGACTTTAAACTTTATTACAAGGCTACAAGAACAGGCATTAGTGCAAGAACAGGCATATAGAGACCAATTGAACAGAATAAAGATTCCAGAAGCAAAACTTCAATTTCTCAACCAACTCATCTTTGACAAAGACTGCACCAACAATCACTGGGGAAAGGAAAACATATTCAGTAAATGATGCTGGGAAAACTGGCTGACAACAAGCAGAAGATTGAAACAGGACCCTTACTTATCACCATACACAAAAATCAACTCTAAATGGATCAAAGACCTAAATGTAAAACCTCAAACTATTAGAATCTTAGAAAATGCAGGAGACACCCTTACAAAAGTTAGAATAGGCAGCCAATTCCCAATCAAAACCCTAAAAGCCCATACCATAAGAGATAAGGTAGACAAGTAGGACCTCAACAAACCATAAAGTTTCTGTAAAGCAAAAGAAACCATCAAGAGAGTGGGGAGACAGCCCACAGAATAGGAAAAAATATTTGTCAACTGCATAACTGACAAAGGCCTAACATCCAGCATCTACAAGGAACTCAGACATGCCAAAAGAAAAAAAAACAAACAGCCCTATTAAAAAGTGGGCAAAAGATATGAATAGACACTTCTCAAAAGAAAATATGCAAGCAGGCAACAGATACATGAAAAAATACCCAGCCTCCCTAATCATCAAAGCAATGCCAATCAAAACTACACTGAGATACCACCTAACTCCTGTTAGGATGTACATCATTAACAACTCAAAAAACAACAGATGCTTGAAAGGGTGTGGAGAAAAGGGAATGCTTCTACACTGTTAGTAGGAGTGTAAACTAGTACAACCTCTGTTGAAAACAGTGTGGCAATTTCTAAAAGATCTAAAAATTTACCCTCCATACTCCTGCTTCTGGGAATATACCTGGAGGAAATAAAATCATTCTAAAAAATAAAGATACTGTGTATGCATGTTTATTACAGCACTACTTACAATAGCAAAAGCATGGAACCAACCATGCTGCCCATCAAAACTAGACTGGATTTTTAAAAAGTGGTACATATACACGATGGAACATTATGCAGTCATAAAAGAAAGACAAAACTATGGACTTTGCAGCAACCTGGATGGATTTAAAAAGTCTGTCATACTCTGAGCACTACATAGTCTCACTCATAAGTGGATACTGAACATTTATCGTAATACTACATGAAAGGGATTGGCAGTAGTGGGACACGCCAGGGGCGGGAGAGGAGTACTTATGTACATCAGTTAGGGTACCTGATTCCAAACCAGAAGTGAGGACCAATGGGAGGCCCAAATTTCACCTGTATGAGCACTTGTGTACCTAAACCTGAATT
>CAUYQG010112338.1:0-23957 GCA_963574415.1 Tarsius wallacei | reverse complement strand
ATAGAATAGAAACACATACTATGAAATAATTGTAAAGTTTTAAACTTATTTATGGTATATTCAAAATCTAAATCTTGTGTACCTAACAAGTGAGTTTGCTTTTCAACAATATATAGATTTTCTTTTTTTTTTTTTTTTTTGAGTTGGAGTTTCACTCTGTCGCCCAGACTGGAGTGCAGTGGCCGGTCCCGGCCGCCGCAGCCTCCACCTGCTGGGTTCAGGCGATCCTTCCGCCTCAGCCTTCCGAGTAGCTGGAACTACAGGCGCACACTACCACGCCCGGCTAATTTTTTGATTTTATTGTAGAGATGAGGTTTTGCCTGCCCAGGCAGGTCTCGAACCCACGGGCTCAGGCAATCCACTCATCTCAGCCTCCCAAAGGCGCGGGATTACAGGCTGAGCCACTGAGCCCAGTTTTTTGTCCACTTTTTAACAAGACTGTTTGTTTTTTCCTTTTAGACACGTTTTTGTTCCTTGCAGATCCTGGGTGTTAGACCTTTGTCAGATACACAGTTGACAAATATTTTTTCCCATTCTGTCTAACACATGAACATTTAGGGGACACATTGAAACCATAGCATTATTGTTATAAAAATTTTACTATATTTTCTCACTGGTCACTTTGGTGCATAGAAAAATAATTTCATACTAACAGTACATATCTTAATTAAAAATAATCTATTAATTATTCAAACATATTGTTGAAATTTAGAACATATACGTAAGTGAAAATAAAAATAAAAATATAAATATAAAACACCAATATCTTCTTACCCCAAAATTACCACAGTTACCTTCTAATGTTACATATTTCCAAATATTTATCTGTATTTCTCTATGTATCTACTTATGTATCTATAGCTACACATACACACTGTATATCACATGTATGTATGCATACATATCTTTTATCAAAATAAGATCACACAGTGCTTCTGTTTCCAGTTAATAATTTTTGAATTATTTATATCCTCTAATCAGTTTTTTAAAACAGAACAAAAATGTCCTTTTTTAAAGCTGGTTTACCCAAACCAGGAAACTGTCAAAAAAGTGATCACATATTATTTTTGGTTATTATGTCCTTTCAGGCTCCCTTAGTCTAACCCAGTCTTTTTTTTTTTTTTTTAACCCCTCTTGTTCCTGATGAGCTGCCCTGCAGAGTATCCCTCCATTGAGAAATATTTGGTTGATTTTTTTTACGGTGCTGTTTAACCTGTTCTTCTATTTCATATATAGAATAATTTTTACAAGCAACTGTCTTCCTAAATTCCCTTATTGCCTCTGATAGATTATTTTCTTCATTCTCAGTTTTCCCATGTCATCAAAAAGAATCTAATTTTCCACCTAATTTTAAACACGTATATTTCATAACCCACTTTCTGACCCAGTTGACTGGAATATATGCCTGGATTTATCATAATGGGAATGTCACTACGATGTGTTTATTTTTCCTATTCAAGTGTAGATGTCAAATTTAATCAAAGGTCTTTTGAAAAACTGTTATTTTTTTCTTTTTCCATTACTTTTGTAGTTAATTATAATTATTAATATATTTCCCAAAGTGGAACAATTCTCTTATGAATTCAGGTTGGTCATGATATATTCTTAAATTGTATACTTATAGATTATATGTGTTAGTGGCTTATTTATTATTTTGGCAAAAGTTTTTATTAATAAAATTATTAAGTAATATTCTCTGTTAGGTTTGCTATTTTTTCTTTCTTTCTTTTTTTTTTTTTTGAGTTGGAGTCTCACTCTGTCACCCAAGCTGGAGGGCAGTGGCACACTCCTGGCCACCGCAGCCTCAACCTACCAGGCTCCCGCGATCCTTCCTCCTCAAGTAGCTGGAACTATAGAGGCGCGCTACCACACCAGGCTATTTTTTATTTATTGTAGAGACGAGGTCTCGCCAAGTTCCCTGGGTGGGTCTCAAACCCGCAGACTCAGGCAAACCCCTCGCCTCGGCCTCCCAAAGTGTTGAGATTACAGGTTGAGCCACCAAGCCCGGCCAGGTTTGCTATTTTTGTTAGGTTTGTATATCAGAACGACAAAGTCTTCCCTAAAATTAATTTGGAAGGAGTCCTTTTTCTCTAAATCCTGAAACCATTTTAAATAGCATGAGAAGACTCTATTTTTGAAGATTTTAAAAAATTCATATGCAAGACTGTCTTGATTTTTGAGAAAATATACATTTATTTCACAAAACTAATTTTTAAGAAATAATCTTTTCCTACTGTCAGATGTGTTGTCAGGAGACTAAAACTTTATAGTCCATTTAAGAATTTTTAAATATTGTATATGATCATGAAGAATATAGCAGATTGTTGCATGGCTAATAGTTTACTTGCTAAATGATCAAAGCAGATGGATTGTGAAATGTCATGGTCAGCCAGTGCAGTGGCTCATGCCTGCAATCCCAACACTTCGGGAGACCAAGACAAGAGGATTGCTTGATCTTATGGGTTCAAGACTAGCCTGGGCAACTTGGCAAGACCTTGTCTCTACAGTAAACCAAAAAATTAGCTGGGTATGGTGGCGCACACCTGTAGTTCCAGTTACTTGAAAGTCTGAGGTGGAAGGATTGCTTGAGCCCAGCAGATCGAGGCTGCAGTGGTCATGAACATGCCTACTCCAGCCTGGGTGACAGAATGAGACTCCTACTCAAAAAAAAAAAAAAAAAAAAAGAAGTGTCATGGTCTTAACTGGATTGGCATGATTAGTTGCTCTGTAACTGGTTGTTGATTTTTAAGCCATATAGAGCTTAAATTAAGTATAGCACAGGTAAAAATAATCAGTTGCCAACTGCCTAATAAGAAATTTCTAGATATTAGCAAGCTGTAACCAATAACTTGTAATTTTTAAAAATGTATGGAGTTTTTTTAATGGTTTTCATTGTGGTGAAATTTAAGGAATACATTCCTCAAATGCTCACTTGATTCATTCTTTTTTTCTCTGAGCCCTTAGCTATATTCTTTATTAACTCTTCGTCTTACAAAATTGAGAAACTTGGGTTCAATGAAAAACAAATCAACAAGTAATAAACAAGTAAGTATTCTCGAGCACAAAATATGTACAGGATATTCTTCTAGATATTGCTGGAAATGGAAAAGAGGAAATAGGAAATAATATTTCCTAAAGACATGCAGTATAATCAGAGAGAAAATTTTTATACATGTCAAATATTTTAATTAAAAATATACAGGTCAAATTTTTAGCAATTACATAACACTGAAAATGAAGAGGCTTCTAGGAACAATTAAGAACTGGAAAGGATAATGACCTTAACATGACCTTAACGGATGAGTGGTATTTGTGGTGTTAAAAAGAAAAGAAAAAAAGCATTTAGGTAAAATTTTACACGAAAGAATAGGAGGGGTCTCAAGTTAATTCCGTGGGGAAGATGGGTCAGAGAGGCAAATAGCATGCCTCAGGTGAAATGTTTGTGTTAAGGAATAAGAAAAAGGTTTGATTGGAAGGTAAATTGCAGTCTTTTGAAGGACAACTTCCATATAGTCAAATCTGGTAGACTTTCTTACATCTTTTATTAGTCTGACAATCTCAACAGTGTTTTCTAGAATTTAGGTTTACCTTGGAAAGTGTAAAAACTGAAAGGATAACTTATGTCACTGAAGTGTGTGGAAAAATAAAAAGACATTTTACATCTATAAAAAGAAATTTGGAGGTAATATTCATCTTCCAAATAGAGCTTCTGAAAACTTCTTGGAGAGAACATTCCCTGCTGACTGAAATCCCTGACTTCTAAGCATAGGACTGTCTAGAAGTAGCGGTAATTCTAGAATCTTTTGAAATCCAAAAATACGTTTGAATACATTTCTAAAATTCTCAGACAGGGTGGTTGGAAGCTGCCAAGTGCTAGACCTAAAAGCATCCCACAGTACATAGGGATATACCTAGACACAAACTGTCTCTATATTCAGTAGGAGAAAGACTGAATTTAACTGAAATACCAGTTAAAGTACTCTAACTCCTAGACTGTGAAAGTGTGTGGTGTATTTGTGTGTGTGTATGCTTAGTATGCATGTATACTTTCTGTGTGTAGTTTTATGTTACTTTACTATCACCCTTTAAAAAGAAAGAATAGCTCAAGATATAGGCCAGGCATGGTGGCTTTTGCCTGTAATCCCAGCACTTTGGGAAGCTGAGACAAGAGGCTTGAGGCCAGGAGTTTGAGACCAGCCAGGGCACCAAAGGGAGACTTTATCTCTACAACATATGGAAAAATGAACCAGGAGTGGTGATGCACGCCTGCAGTCCCAGCTACTCGGAAAGCTGAGGTGGGAGGATCACTTGAGCCCAGGAGGTCAAGGCTACAGTAAGCCATGATCATGCCACTGCACTTCAGACTAGATGACAGAGTGAAACTGTCTTTAAAAATAGATATATGTATGTGTGTGTGTGTGTGTGTGTGTGTGTAATGTATTACTTTTTTAAACTTCAAGTACAGCATTCTGGACACAAGACTGACAGTTGCTAAGGGGCAAAATATTAATCATATATGATCTCTAATGTGTCCTCGATAGTACTTAGAATTTCTTCAGCACTTTATCACCAGGAAACCAGATTATCACTACCTTGCCAGTTACTTCATAAAGACATTAGGTGATATTGCTTCCTTAATAGTACTTAAAATATCGAATATAATTAAAATGGAAACACAATGTTAAGTATCCAATTTGATAAATCTTTCTTTTCTAAAGAAAGCAAAGATTCAGCTAAAATAAAGTCCAGGTCAGACTTTCCAGAAAACAGCAAGTTACCAGGGCAACACAATCGCATAGAGATTGAGTAAATCATTTATTTTATAAATGTTGCCAGGGCAACAGAAACTACTCATGAAATCACTGAAAGATTGAAGATGAGGGTACAGATAGTCTATGGAACTGTTTGTTCTTTCCTATCACACTGAAATAAAATGTCCATCCATATCTAAATCCCTAACAGTTATGTGAAGGATGTGGGTATTCATTAAATGGATAGTCATAAATGGGATCAAATATTGAGAGTATTCTAACTATCAAAATATATTATTCTCTATCTGGGACCTCTCGGTATGTCATTGGGGTACTTTATTTTGTTTTCAAGATTGACTTTGCTATTTAGCTCTGGAGAACCTACTTATTTCTAAGTAGGTGCTATGTCTGCAATTCGGGATCATGAACAATGGCATTGATTAGCTTGGGTTCTGTTGGTCAACCAATTGGGATGTACCAGGTGGGGGGTGAGGGTGTTAGTGGCAGAAAACAGAGAGAAAAGGAAAAACTATATATACAGTTTTCTCGTGTGTGTGTGGGGGGGTATGTGTGTGTCAGGTATGCTTTGAAAGAAAGACCTGTATTATTTTAGCTTCATTAATATTTATTAAAAAATCATAGTTTAGAGTTATATTTTTCAGTATTGTAACACAAATACATAAAGTACCTTCAAACTTTTCTGCTGCTTAAAAGAACACTTACCAAAAGAAGGAATTAAACTTATATTTTCTTACTGACCAAACTCTCTCTCAGGAAACAAATAATAATAATATATTCACCTATGGTTAACAATTAATGTATGTGCAAAGCTTATAGTTAGTAAAGACAAAGGAGTTATTTATCATGCTAGGGAGTAGGTGATTAGGAAGAGATTTCATAGAGGAGGTAGCTCCCTAATTGGTTATGAAAAATTACGAGGAGTCTTTTAGAAAGACAAGTGTTGGGTGTTCTGAGCAAAGCAAATAGTAGGCTGTAGCCAGGGTTGTGGTCTATCTACCACATGTCACAGCTGGTCAGCCTCTGAGAGAGGTCAAAGGATTTCTGTAGTTTACCAGATGCCTCTAACACTGAGGCATATATGTGCCATTTGTATGCCCTTCAAAACTTATGTCACAGATGTCACTGAATCATGAGTTAGGCTGTTGTTTCCCCATCCTATTCAACATGGCATCTTCTCCTAGAGAGCTGCATGCATTTCTGGGCAAAGCCTCCTCACCAGGATTTGATATGCCCGCTCCCAACTCAGAGTTGGGTATAATATGCTGGGCATATATTTGGTATCACTTGGATGTTGTAAAATAGTCATTACAGCCTCTGCATTGAGCTAACTTAGTTCTGGTTCTCTGGGTGTCCCAACTGGAAGTTGAATCTCTACCCCCTGAACCCCAAGACTACTTAGTATCTCATCACTTGACTGTCATAAAATGCTTCATTGCTATGTTATTCAAATACTAAAACAACAGGTGTAACACTTTAAGAAAAAATACCAGAGCTTATATGTCTACATGAGGTTTTTTTTTAAATCTTTTTTCCCCCATGCAGTAGAATTGCTTTGGAAAGCCATTTTCTAAGGATACCATTCTAGACTAGGCAATTTTTAAAATTTCTTCTTTGGGAATGATTTTCAGAGACGGTTTGTTAATTTTACTAAACACAAATTAATCAGGTTATATTCACATGATAGATAGATGATAGAAGAATGGATGGATGAAGGGTGGATGGCAAGATGGATAGAGGAATAGATAGATGGTGAACAGATGGATGGATGAATGGATCAATTGATTGTCAGGAAGACAAAAATAGATCACTGATCTCTTATCCTCAGATGTGACTAGTTCTTTTTTCCACCACTAGAGCATAATTGTATTATTTGAGTATTTATTACATATAATTCACTATATCTCTTTCTTTCCATTTTGTTTCTTGCACAGAGTAGATACTAAATAAATATTTGAGAATAGGTTACAATTCATACATTATTTCTGTATTGGCAAATATTGAGATACCACAAACTTCCAGATGCTGTTAGACAAGGATATCGATATAGGCTTCTGAGGACAAATGGTATACATCTTCTTTGAACCTGCATTTAGCATATTAGGGATATTGATGCTGATATCAAATTTGTCTTTGTGAATTTAATCATTAAATCTTGTCATTGCCTATAAGTAGGTTGCTAAAAATAACAGGAAAAATTCTCTTTTGTTCATAGTATAGAATTCTAATTGCATTTCAGTTGAAGATTTGTTTATATCAGCTTAAGCAACTGTGTTATTCACTAAGTATTTGTTCTTTCATCTCTGCTCTCTGTTACTTACTGGGAGTCTGGAGATGGTTTAGAAGATCTCAGAAGATCTTATGTACTCATTATACAGTTCCAGAATGCAATGTTTGCAATATGCTTGTGCACTCGCTGGCCACGTTTCATAATAGGCAAAGGCTGTAGATTATTCTTTTTTTTTTGAGTTGGAATCTCACTCTATCACCCAGACTGGAGTGCAGTGGCCGCTCCCGGCCACTGCAGCCTCGACCTGCTGAGCTCCGGCAATCCTTCCACCTCAGCCTTCCAAGTAGCTGGAACTGCAGGTGCGCACTACCACGCCCGGCTAATTTTTTTGATTTGTTGTAGAGATGAGGTCTCGCCAAGTTGCCCAGGCAGGTCTCAAACCTGCAGGCTCAGGCAATCCACTCACCTCAGCCTCCCAAGGCGCGGGATTACAGGCTGAGCCACCGAGCCCAGCTAGATTATTCTTTTCTAGTCTCTTCTCTATCCTCTTTTTTCGCTCCTAAAAATCAAAAAAATTACTAGATCTTTTTGTTAAAACAAACAGCAATCCTTGTTTTTCCCCATATATAGGAAAACATGCCTCCTGGGTTGAACAAAAAGAATCAATTTGAAAACATTGGTATATATGCTATCAGAACAACTTTAATTCTACTTCCTGTTTGGCCTAATTTTCTAATGAACTCTCTCTTTTTTTTTGAGTTGGAGTTTCACTCCGTCACCCAGGTTGGAGTGCAGTGGCACACTCACGGCCACCCCAGCGTTGACCTGCTGGGTGCCAACGATCCTTCTGCCTCAGCCTTCCAAGTAGCCTTCAGGCGCGTGCTACCATGCCTGGCTAATTTTTGATGTATTGTAGAGATGAGGTCTTGCCAAGTTGCCCAGGTTGGTCTTGAACCTGTGGGTGCAGGCAATCCACTTGGCATGGCCTCCCAAATGGCTGGGATTACAGACTGTGCCACCTAAACCGGCCAACTTTTTTTTTTGGTATTAATATGCATTTCAATAAAAAAGAGATATTTACCACCCTCTTCAGACCCAAGGTGAATGAGTAATAAGGATTTCCACCTCTTACTTTTAGAAAGGAGCTGAGGTTACTTGCAATTAGAGACACATTTTAATATTTAATAAAAATATTATCGTTATGTCTTCTGTCAGCACTCTAAATAAATGTTTACTTTTCCCACCTAAAAACATAGAGACACATTCAAAAAGTCAAATTAAGAAAAAAGAAACAAATACCATATAACAGAAAAAATAAATTTGTCAAAAGTTTAAATTAGGGGAATTTACAATAATGCAACATTTGAATTTTGCTTGAGTGTTCTGTAACCAAGGCCAAAATGGTAATATTGTTTTATTCACTTGTAAAAAGAAGCATATCAGATGGCCCAGAGAGGATTATTTTCTTTTGCTACTATACTCTTAAAAAAATTATTATGATATAATGTTATCTCTAGCCTAATGTCTTAAATGGCAGTTATATATAATAGAGAGAAACATTTTCTTGTGGTTATTTCTTTAATGAACTCCCAATGAAAGCCAAGCAAATGTTCACTTTCAATTTTATGAAGGAATGTATAGAACAGCTATTTTAATATTAGCTTCTCATGACCTAACTTTGTAGAAGGATGACACTTGGTAAGTCAAATTGGTTAACATGTGGATTGTTTGGAGTTTCAAATTTCCTTAGTCTCAGTCAGGATTTTATTAAAATTATACCATCTCACTTATAATATCACCTACATAAAAGCTGTTTTGCCGCCTCATGAAAGAATTGTAAAATTGTCCGGTTTGTGTCAGAAACCGTCTTTAGTAAATGCCTTTAAAGCTTTCAGAAGAAAATCCTGATCATGTACTCAACTGAGATCCTGTAGTCTATGCCTTAGAGTGTTCAGTAGGCAAGTTTCACCCAAAAGATAAGGGCAGGAGTGAGAGACCAATCAGCCATCATCACTCAGTGGCTCATGAAGTACTTGGGACTTTTAGTGGCACTAGAGCCTGATGTGCTTTTCCCAGGATAAGTTAGGTGTAAAATGTGCTCCTTGGTACCCAAGTGAACCGACAGAATAGATTATTTGATATGAACCATGAGAATTTTTGAGAATCTGCATCAACTGATGATTTGGCTTCAGATACAGCTGATAGCAAGTTATTCTATCTCAAAGTAATTACTCAATAAGTTCAGTTGACTCTGAAAGCTGCGCTTGAGAAATGACAGCAAAGCCATATCATCAGCAGAGAAAAGTTACCTTCCTGCTGACTTCATCAAGAAGACATGCAAATAGTTCAACTGGCGTCACACTGTGTATAATACTTTTTTCAAAGTTAGGGTGATACTTATTCCTTTTATATCATTTAACATAAGTATAAATTTATCACACATAAGGAAAGAAAAATACTAGAGACAAGCTGAGAAAACCGAAAGCAAATTCCAAGAAAGAGGATTAGTCCTTATCCATGTTAAAAAGAACATTGTGCTCTTGGCTTTTTAATTCTCATTTAGCACAGAGGAAATCAGCCTAATTATCAACTTGGGTTCTCAATAATAATCTTAAAAGTTCTATTCAGAAGAGAGACCTTTTATCAAAGAGTTATTCTTAAAGGGTTTTGAATCAATACACATTAGTACCATTTCTGCATAACAATGTTGTATATTAAAAATCGATTCTTACTTTCCTATAAAGCCTTTTATCTCCTCAGTCTTGTTTCTCTAAGTATTTTCAATCAATACTGAAAAATCTTTAGCTGCCAAGTTTGTGTTACATGCTACACGTATAAATCCTTAGATTCTAAATCACACTACAAAATAATCTCTAACTTTCTGAGATGCATATATGGAGTTTATTTCAGGAACGGTGTGGAGAAAGAATACACAGCATGAAGAAATAGATGGATTGACAGATACTATATACACATTACTATCCATATATGCTAATCTCCACTATAGATATTATTTAGCCAAGTCACTGACCTAAACATATAGTACAAATATGTGTTCATATTGGGATGTTCAGAGTTGCATTTATATGATACCAAATAAATAAACTGAACATTGTTGAGATTCATGGTATAAATTAGTAAGAAAGAGGGTGTGGAGGATGCAAGGGTCAAATTTACTCTGGGAAATTTTAGCCTAGGCGACTAGGAAGAATATAATGTGCTTAAACTGAATCGAATTAAGGATGTGTAAAAAAAGGAATTAGTTCAGGATCCAGGATATAAGGTTCTTTGGGGCATGTTGAGTTTGTGAACCCAGATAAAGATTTTCAACATATAGCTTGAAATGCAGATTTGGCACTCAAAAAAGGCAGTCAAAGACTTGGGAGTCATTTATTCCTATTGGAAAGAATAAATAGGATGTCAGTCTGTTTCCTTTTCATAGAAATTACTATGCTTTGTCTATGAAGTTGCTCTTAGACTTAAAAATATGATATAATATGCATATGATGACATTACTACGTGTACTTAGGCACTAAACCACAAGTTGCTTATGGCCCTCGCAAGCAAGATTATTTAGAAACCCAATTATGGTTTTTTCTTGCTCCTATGATTTTAAGGCTAACTATGTATGTCTCTTTGAATCGACCAAATGTATATGCACCTGATGTCTCCACCTAGGCAGCTGACCACAGCAATCGTTAGAAAATAGAGATAGATACTTCACATCAGAAGAAATCTTAGAGGCCATTATACAATCCTCATTGAGGTCTGGCAGTTGAAATAAAGTTTTCAGAAACTGTCATTATGTCCATGCAAAACTGCTTCATTTCAATTCTGTATAATATTTCAGAAAGATATTTTTTATTAAATTGTCTTTCCTCTGTAGCCACCAATGCAGCCAAAGGAAACACAACAAAACTTGAAAAGCACAGTAAGCCCCTGCCTAGTACAAACCAAGAAAGCAATCAGCTCCTTTGTCAAGCCCTTAAGACAATTTAAAGAGGTGTCTGCATCTTTGTTTGCTTGTTTATCTTGTTGTTTACATTTATTTATCTCATTGTTTGTCATTGTGAATCTAGGAATTTATAAATCCTTTACTGTTACCATTGGAAGTTTCCCACTACTTATAGAATAAGTTGGTTTCCATGCTTCTGAAGAATTTTTATTTCTTTGGCTTTATTGACAGGGATAGATCATTTCAGGCTTTGCGGGATAATCCCATCTTTGGCCCTTGGGACTGTAAACCGTATTTTTCTCTAACGTCTTGGTTGGTGCTTGTAATAAGAATGACTTTTACTGATCTTAGAAGTATGAGCTTACAGTGACTCACTAATGCCAGTGTTTCAAATGGCCAACTTGAAAAAGTTACATGGGAAGAATGTGAGAGCTAAATTATGGAAGAACATTTTGTTTTCCTATGGGGTTTTCCCATGCCCTGGATATTTTATCAATGCTTTTCCTTGGTGTTTTCCCTCCATTCTATTTGGCATTTTAGAGAGCAGAAGTTTAAAGCAAGTTTCTTAAGAATCCCTAACAATATGTCTATATCTCTAGACAAATGTTTACAAATTAGGTTATGGTTCAGAGATTTAACTTTCCTTCCTTCATGTCTTTTCCTAAACATAAGGTTCAATCTGAAATTGTCAAGAGTGAGGAGTCACTAACAGACAACCAGCCAGCAGGAGGGCCTTTTAATGGAATATTACAAAAGGATTAGCCATCTCAAATATAAACCTTTCATCTGTGCTAATTACTGACATCTGAACCAGTATCAAGGAATTTGTCCTTTTTCTTTCTTTTTTTTTTTTTACTTTTGTAATTCTAATAAAAAAGAGAGAGAGAGAGAGACTCTTAATTCTGCACTTGGAACACACTTCTAGTGCAAAAGCATGTAGTCTTAGTCTGTTCTCTTGAGATATACTAAGATGTGGTCCCAGTATTTCTGACTTGTAATGATTCAGCAAGGCAGCCCTGTTAGTAACAATCATCCTTGCTTATAGAGTTATGTAGACAGCCCCACGTAAATTAGAATGGTCCAATCATTTGATCATGTCCATTTCTATTATACATGGCCAGGCATATGATGAGAAATGTTCTGGCTGACACAGTTTCTTCTTACAACTGTCCTAGAAAATGAAATAAATTGTTACAGCATTGATTTCCTAGCAGAGTCAAAATTTTGCAAGAAGGGAAGTCCTCCCACTTTTATTCATTTCCCTGTACACTCTGATAGGCCTTTCTCTTTCCCTCTCTCTCCATGTACTCTTGGTCTCATACATATTCAATTCATTAAACAACTACTAAATCAACTCATACTTTTGCTTAAAGTGTATCTTCTCTCCTTGAATTTGTGAAGTTTAACAAACTCCAGTGAATATCTTTGGAAAGGATATACTTTTTTTTCCTTCCATTTTGAATTGTTAAACGTTCTTAGGACTCAGGATTTTGAAAGTGGTAAGATATTTCTGTATTGCTTGTGTTAGAAAACTTACTTATTGGTTTCTCAAGAGAAGCATATGTTTTTCCTAAGATAAGTTGCTAATTATCCTATCAGTTTAACCAAAATTGTGATGAAACACTGCAAGTGTAAGTGAATAAGAAACATGTGGATTATATTTCCAGAAATATATGTGTGTATTTGAAAATTAAAAAGATTCCTTGGAAGAGGAAAATGTGTTTTACATTTTATTAATCTCAAGGTATTTAATGATCCTCAAACAAATGGTTCAAGAGCTGCAAATTATAATCACCAAGTTATTAATTAATTAATCTGAAATGTTTTCAGTAGAATCAAGAAATCTGCTATGGATCTTGGAAGAATGACCACAGTGAGAAAGTTGATATTCTGTTCCAGTTTTATTTTATTTTATTTATTTATTTATTTATGAAAGCAGGATTTATTGAGAGGACAGAAAAGCTCCCACAGTGGGAGGGGACCCAAGGGGGTTGCCCTCCAGTTTTATTTTTACTTAAAACTGACTATGTTAAATTGCGTTGTCAGTAACTTACTGGAAAAATGAACCCAGAATCATTCATTCCTTCATTCATTTATTCCACAAACATTTATTGAGAGTCTGCTTTGTGCCAGGTGTCACCTTTGTAGGCACTTAGAATACAAAACTGAACCAAAAACAGGTTCCCCCTTTTGGATATTACATTCTAGTTGGAAAAATAATAATAAAAATGAAAGATACACTGAAAAATGGTGTTAAATATGTGAAGTCAGATTTTGGTAAAAGTGTCAAGCAGGTATAACTTGACTTTGAGAGCATCAGTCATTATTTTCTTTCCTTTTCTTTTTTTTTAGTGAGAAAGCAGGATTTATTAAGAGGACGGAAAAGTTCCCACAGTGGGAGGGGACCCCAAGGGGTTGCCCCAAGCCATTATTTTCAGTGTCCTCTTTCCACTTGTCCTTTCTTCAAGACATTTGGATGTTCCAAAAGCTCATTCTTTCTTACTTTGCTTTTATATTTAAACCATATTTATAGAGAACTCATTATGTGTCAGACATGTGTGATATAGCATATTTAGGAATACAGTGAAGAAAAATATGGTTATGAAATGGACAGTGTATTGGGGGGAAAAGTGATAAATGAAATCCATATTTTAACGAATAAGAAATTAAACTGGTCATAAGTTCTATTAAAGAAAGATACGTAGGACTCTAGTTTCATGTATTAGTGGGCCTTGACTTAGAATGTGCACGTGTGTGTGTGTGTGTGTGTGTGTGTGTGTGTGTGTGAATTTAGTAGGGCCTAGAGAGGGTCAGGGGAAATAGAAAACAGACTTCCTCTCCAACTAAACTAACAGAGTGAGTGCTTCTCTCAAAAATTCTGATGAATTTGATCTGGTCATTAGCATCTTGGTTGGAAAGAGGTTGTCAATGGACTTGCGTATGTGCAATTTATTTTATCACTTTGTAATAGAAAGTTTATTAATCTTTTAGAAAATTTTAGGCATCAGCAAAAAAGTACACTTGGTTCTTTGGATTTGGACTATTTTACTCTTTGAAACAGTGTCCTGCCTATTCAACAGGTTACAGAGAAGTCCTTCATTCTGCCTTCTTATGAGGCTATTGTATCATATTGTATATGCTATCACAAAAATTAAACCTGAATATTATAGAATAATGTTTGTATGGATGGAGGAATTGAGGCTCAGAGAGGTTAATTGACATTTCTAATGTCACACAAGTTGGTGACAGAGCTGGGACAGGCAAGTTTCAATTCAGTTAACACCAATTCTGTTTCATTATATCTAACTTAATTCTGCATCAATTTTTGATATTTCAGGTTATATAATTTAATCTAGAGTAAATCAGGTTGGCAGATTAATAAAAAAAATTATGATTGGGTCCTTCTATACATAGAATATAAAATATTAGTATGTTATCGATGTCCATTAATGCTGATTATATTAGCATAAGAAATAAGATATTTTTAATCTTTTAGCAATCCCATCGTACTTTAAGGTGAAAGTTTTATGATTTAGCTAAAAGCTTTGGTTTTGACAGGCACTTTCACTTTTCATGATTTAATTCTTTTTGTATCAAAATTGTGTAATGCTTGATGATATGTCTGAGGTAAATATGCCTTATTTTTTATTTGTATAACCATTGAATATGGACCACATTAATATTATAATATTATAGAGATATTTCATCTTATCAAATTAAGGACACTTTTTGCATTTTGAAACAGGTAGATTAGATAATTATGAGAAAACTCTATGAAAGCAAACTATTAGAATTGTGTTCCTATACTTTCATTAAGTCTGTGTTCACTAAAGCACTGTTCATGTGCTAAATTCCTTTTCAGTTTTCTACACACAGAATAGCTTATTATGAGAGTATATAATAAATTTTGAATATTATACAATAATTTTTGTTTTTGAAGAGGAGACTATTTTATTTTTTTCAAAACCTTATATATTAAGTCAAAAAAGATCAAGGAGCTTTTAATTAAACCCAGGTTGAATAGTTTATCCCAAAGTAATAATATTTTGTCATTTTTCTTATATTAGATATTTTTATTATTTTTGAGTTGAAGTCTCACTCTGTTGCCCAGGCTGGAGTGCAGTGGCACACTCATGTCCACCCCAGCTTCGACCTGCTAGACTCTGGTGATCCCTCTGCCTCAGCCTTCCAAGTAGCTGGAACTACAGTTTCATGCCACCACACCTGGCTAATTTTTTATTCATTGTAGAGACAAGGCCTCACCAAGTTGCCCGGGCTGGTCTCAAACCCACGAGCTCAGGCAGTCCACTCGCCTCGGCCTCCCAGAGAGCTGGGATTACAGGCTGAGCCACCGAGTCTGATCTAGGTATTATTTTGTGTAAAGTAAAAATAAAAAGTCATTTAAAAAAACCCAAAAATGTATCTTTTTTTCATATAGGCGCACTGTTTTAAAAATGAGAAAGCAATTGTTAACAAAGATGTAATATTTCCTACTTGATTTTTAGAGTTTCTTTCTAATTAATTTTTAAAACTACTTAGTAGATTTTGGTTATAATCCTGCATCTATGTAATGGCATTGAAAATAACTTGCCAAACACAGACATTTTAGTACTGCAGAAACAAACCTAGTGTATTTCACGGACCTGCTTCTGACTCACTAAGTGAAAGACAAGATGGGTACTGGCCCATTCCTGTTAGGAGATAAAAACCAATATTGGCTTACCAATCCAGGGCATGAGGCACTGCAGCATCTTCTCCAAGAAATCAGAGATGAACAAGTAAAATAAAGAGCCAGAGAAAGATAGACTTTCTTGTAACGGTAAGAAAGGCAGTGAAGCTTTCCTGGAGGGACAGGCAGGTGTTAGATCTATAGAACTTCAATGCATGCAGTCTCACAGATACCTCATCTATAGGGGTATATAACGCTCTCTTAGTACACAGTTTATGGATTCAATACCTGCTATATTTGCCAATCTTAGTTACAATTTTTATCAGCTGCCCCTATACATTCTCATTGTAATTCCTTGTCTCTTAATAGTTATCATGAAAACATGCAGGTCTTTGATGACTTCTCTATCTTGGACAATTTTTCTTTTAAATACTTGGGATGCCTTTATAGAGTAGACCTGGGGAATCCCACCCTGAACTTTCATCATCCAGAAATTCTGAGTAGCTACAGTCTACATCTCCCCACGCAGTAGGGCCCCAGCTGCATAAAGCTAAAGTCGGTGCCTGAGGCAGTTGAACCTATTTCTTTAAGCTCTATAGATTGTCAGCTTTTCTGTTACTTCATTCACAAACTTTGCTGCCACATGGTTCACCTAATGATCTCCTTGCTTCTCCCTATACCCAGATTCTATGAAAATAAGTACTGAGTAATTTGGTTGATGTCATATGATTTTAGAGTGTTAGCTTCAAAACTCCTCAGAAGAGTTGGTGGCTCCATGATTAACTTCTCTAATTTTTGTCAACATACCTAGGGTGAAGTGTCCCAGGACCTCTGGAGGTCTGATTCATGAGTGAGGTCATGGGTGGTAGTAATAAGGAGCAAGATCCCTACTGGCGTGCTGCAAATTAGCCACATGGGGTTAAAATCAAACCAGATCAAGAAAGTTAAATGAGACAAAACAAAATGAAATGTGAATCGTCATTCTCTTTTGCTGATAAGTTTTGACATTTGAAATGGACCGGCAGATTTCTTCCACATGAACTGAAAAGCTGAGAGGTTCATTTATACTTTGACTTCTAGAAATTGTATAGTATGAGTCAATTGGCAAATATGATTACTGGTCTTCACAATTTAGATGCTAAAGAGAATACCAAATGAAACACTGCATTTTGTTGTTTTAAAAAACTGTGAGTACATAAAAATCATTTTGTATCTTCTTCTATAATTGTTGCAACTGCCACCCTCATCCAAAAATCAATATCCTAAAAAGATTATTTACCTATCAGAATTCACACTATAGCTGTACCAACTAGAATGGGGTGAAATCATTATTTATTATGTGGATACCTTCTTAGGAGATAATTTTTATTTTTAACTTTGACAACTGATTGTTTGGTTTATTAAAGTCCCCGGTGAATATACATAAAAGAACATTTTTTAAATCACAAAAAATATTATGAACCAATGAAATATCATTATTTTTGATTGTTTGAATGTTGTATATTTGAGGACACTGTAAAAATAATGTTTTTAAGAAGGAAGGCATTCTATTAAGGCTATTGAATGTTAAAAATTGTTAGGTCTGTCCTATGAAGAAACCATGGAGTTGTAATTAAACTTCTTGTCTTTTTAATCTTACAAAATATTCAGAGTAGTCATAAAAGGAAGCCACTTAGAAAGCATGCATCAAGTGTTTGCTAACCCATTGTTATGCAAATGCTGTATCAATTGGTTGACAACTTGCAATGATCAGAACTAAGGAGAAAGAAGTCTCCCCCATAATGAGTTGTGATTGATAGCAGAAATTACATATATGTAATTACTGCCAACTGTTCTTCAGAGATGAGCCACTCATTTCTTTAGACTTCAGGCCTCTAGGCCTATAAAGACATTTTTGTATCTTAATAACCAAGATGACAATCAAGTCTTTTTTAAAGACACAATCTGGTGTGTCTACAATTCTCTCTCATTTTTTAGAGCTGTTTTCCTTCTTCTAGTCTATTTTTCAACTTGATGCTTGGTGATCTCAGGCTGTTTCCTGGGGAGCCACAGCCTTCTACAGAAGCAAAATGTCCAGGCTTGCTTAACATAGATAATGCCTTTACTTACAGGGGGAAGATAGGTCATAGGGGTTCAGCCTCAGCCAGACAAAATTTTAGAAGACAGAAATTGACACGGTGTTGCCAATGATGTTTACTTCGGTGAAAAATCTTAACTTCCATTACTTTGTATTACATATTTTAAGCTTGTTCCATTATAGCTCATTAAAAGTTATTTAACTCTAAGTTAATTCTCCTTTCAGAGCAAGACCTAATAGACACTCAGTATTGTGAATGAATGAAATGAGTATTTTTGATTCCAAACACTATTTATTACCAAAATATCTTTTAAGAAGTTGTTATATATATTATATATATATGTAATGTTATAACATTACAGACAGCTTGACATATATACCAGAATTTGAGAAGCCCCATTAATGTCTGAAGGTGACGTAATTCTTACTACTAAAAGTTGTGCTTTGTCAGTTTCAAACAAGTCAAGATATAGTTCTTTACAAACAGATTAACTTTTGTTTTTAAAAATTCATTGTAATGTCACCACAGAGCAATTCATGCTGACCATCTATCCATTTAAGAAATGAGCCGGGCTTGGTGGCTCAGCCTGTAATCCCTCGCTTGGGGAGGCTGAGGTGAGTGGATTGCCTGAGCCTGTGGGTTCGAGATCCGCCTGGGCAACTTGGTGAGACCTCATCTCTACAATAAATTTTTAAAAAATTTAGCCGGGCGTGATAGTGCGTGCCTGTAGTTCCTGCTATTTGGAAGACTGAGGTGGAAGGATCGCCGGAGCCCAGCAGGTCGAGGCTGCGGTGGCTGGGAGCGGCCACTGCACTCCAGTCTGGGCGACAGAGTGAGACTCCGACTCAAAAAAAAAAAAAAAAAAGAAATGTGTTAGCGTCTCTTCACAGTATTTTAAAGAGTTGAGTCAGTTGGTGGTGTAAACATTTCCTCATGGGAACTTTATACAATCAACTGAAAAGAGGTGATTGACTGAGACATACTCCAGCTAATTGAAGTGGTACTGAGTCAACCAGATGTTTTCAGCTGAATCATGGCCACAGATGCTATTGCTTAATTATTCCTTAATCCAGGAAATACCTCGATTGGCTAACATGGTGACATTTGAGGGCTTCAAATAAGCTTGCCTCTCTTTTACGACATACTTGGTAAAGAGCTCTTGTTTAAAGGCAGCCTATTTTCTGCTCTGGACATGTTTTCAAGGAAGTTATCAGGGCTGTTTGTTTTTCCTGCTCTTGGATGTGGTCTTCGGTGAGGTCAGAGGAATGGAATGAGAGTGGCCGCAGATGACAATGGAGCTATTTCCACAGCTGGCTGCAAAGAGTGGGCAGTTCATTACAGATGAACTAGCACGTGGAGATAGATGATATGAAACATCTGTCACAACGAGAATAAGCAAAAACAACATGCCTTTGAAGACTGTGTTTTAATGATGAGGTGGGGGGTTCTGTCTCCATAGTGGGAATGAAAGATGTCGTTGTCGGCAGGCAGATGGCTTGAGGCTTGCTCTTGCGTGAAGTAAAGCAAAAGTATACGTTGAAACTATCTGACGTTAGTCAAATCGCCTGATTTTGCTGACCATTCATGTCCTTGCTTATCCCACATATAATCTAATGGAAAAGGAAGGAAGTGCTAAGAAAAAAAGGTGGGAGAAAAAGCTAAGAGAAGAAGCTGGTTCTGAATATTTTTATCTTGGATAACTTTAATACATCAGCATAATTTCAGCTGGAGGTTGAGAGGTCAGAAAAAAGTGTCTTTGCAATAAGTTTTATGTATTTGCTGCTATTTGCTGCCCCATGTTGTGTTTTTTTTACAGAGATTTGGAAAAGTAATTACAAAATGATATGTCATCAAAGCTACGTGGTGATAAACAATTCAACATTTGAATACCAGTTAGTAGACGTAAAGTCTTATTTGTTTCTGTTGAAAGAGCAGTAGAAAAGAATCCAAGTATCTTAATGACTATTTGGGGTAGAATTATATTAGTATAGTTTCTTACCTCAGGTACCTTTGAAAATAAATTAAAATAATGGAATTAGTGCTTGTTTTTATTTTCTATAGTTGCTACAGAAAGAGAAATCTGTACCATAGATAAATCTGATAGCAAATAAATGCTGAATATTTGAGGACGGTAACATTCTAGATACCTTGTTACAAGAGCAAAGGAAAGTTACTGTCATTGCTGTCCTCCCAAACCACACCACTCTGCTTGGTGAGGAAATGGCTACCACTGCTGCAAACCATGAAATGGTGTTACTTTTGTTACCACCTTGCCAGCAAGATGAATGTGACATTCCTTGCTTATGTCTTATTCTAAACTGTCTCTCAACTCTAATCCCTTATAGGTGCTTCTGATTAGCAGAAGTCACAAAGCTATATCCTACAGCTGAAGATCTGGGAAATGTAGATGGTTTTTGTCTTGTCTTTTCGTTGTTGTTGTTGTTGTTGTTTTGCTGTTTTCAATTCTACATTGAAAAGGCACAATTCATTTTGATATTATTCATGATGATATCTGGAGAGAGTATTAAAAAAATAAATATCTACAGCCATGAATTTCAGAGGTACACCACAGGAATCAACTGGATTGATCACAACTAGAGGTCTTAAAAAGAAGAAAGAGCTGATTAGAAGACATTTATAATATCTCATTGCCATGTTGACAAAACTTGACTACTGGAGTGTTCACAGGTAATGAGGGAGAAAGAGATGGTAAGGATTACCTGAAATGTTCTGTATTATTCCAAGAATCAAGCAGAGAAGAAAGAACCTGCTCCAAGGATGAAAGAGAAAGAAAATATTCAGAATGGAACATCGTTGTTTTTGAGATACTAGAAATTGTAGATGTGGTAAGCAGTTGGAAATCTGGATTATAAATTCAGGACAAAGGCCAAGGCAGCAAAATACATGCTAGCACTTTTGTTTAATTCAATCAGGTCCTAACAAGAAGCAATATTTTGGAATTTTACTTCTAACACCTTATTAACCCCTTATTTTATATTAACCCCTTTATCTTATGGATAAAGGCAAAAATCCTATGGAGATGATTGAGGAACTAAAGTAAATATTACTAGCTGTTTGGTGGTTATAACAAGGAGGCATATTAATGTCACCAACATTATTTCAAGCTACCTGACCCTCAATAAAGAACTAAAAAAGAAATTAACAAAATGATGAAGAATAAATCAACCATCTCTTTAGAAGTAATGCACTAGAAAATTCATTCGAACAGAGCCATGGCAGACAAAATGTAGAGCCAAGCTTCCCAAATTTTCTCATGAGTTAGACTCACTTGCTGCAGACTCTGACTTAGCCGAAGTGGACCTGAGATTCTGCAGTAAATCCCCAGATGATACTATCCGGTCCCAGACCATTCTTTGAGAAACAAGTTACTAGAGCGTTTCAGACCATTCTATTAAACTAAGAAATAGTTAAAATTACTTATATAATATTACTGTCTAGGAGCAATAGCAACACAATCTAGGTGGAGTAAAATATGAACTTAAATTTCTTAAACAAATCCGAGAACAAATAGGACACTGAAGAATAGTGACATAAAGCTGCCTTTCATCTCTTCTGGGCAACTTCAAATATATTAACTAAAAATCTCAAAGACCTCAGAATATATTTTGTTTGGATGCTAATATATAAGCTTTTACTTTAAAATATACCCCTTTATGGCTGGGCGCGGTAGCTCATACCTGTAATCCAGCACTTTGGGATACTGAAGAAGGAGAATTGTTTGAGCCCAGGAGTTTGAGACCAGCCTGGGCAACATAGTGAGATCTTGTCCCTACAAAAAAATAAAAAATTTAGCCAGTCATCGTGGCACATGTTTCCAGTCCCTGCTACTCAATGTGGGAGGATTGCTTGAGCCTGAGAGTTTGAGGCTGCAATGAGCTGTGATCTTGCCATAGCACTCCAGTCTGTGTGACAGAGTGAGACGCTTCCATTAAAAAAAAATGCGTATTTTGTCTCAACATTAGATTACAAATCATGTCATCAATAGGGTATATTCTGAGTTTAAAGTATGTTATTAATGATAATACTAATAGAAAGTATAAATTAAAGGGAGAAAATTAGTTATTTAATTGGGTCATGACTTCATACCTATTGCCTTAGAGCTAGTCGAATTGCCAGCGTTAACCAGGCAAATTCCTAAAAATGTCTTAAAGAAGAAAAGAAATAGCTCAGAAATGTCCTCTGAGGGACCACAAAATAAAGTACATTTTGTAGCAAATTGTAGGACAAGGAATAGCTACTTTCCTAGTAATAGCCAGAATCGAGGTGCCTTGTGACATATTTAGGCAATTTGCACTATAAACAATGGCCATAAGTAAGATAACAGGCAGCCTTTTCTCTTGATCACCCCTGTGGTTTGAGAAATGATTTTCCAGGCCCGTTCACCAATAGGATCCTGCAAGGACTTGCAAATGATTTGCAGCCGGGTCCTTTGGCCTATTTGTCTGTAAGGAGAAGTTTTTAATGAGAAGCTTTATGACAGTTCACAGTCCTGAGTGCTAGTTAAAGCCAAATAAACATTTTACCAGACGAAAGATGGGGCCCATAAATATTTGGACATCTGCTGGGAATGATGTTTGCCTTATCATTTGGAAGAAGACTGGCCTGGAATACTGCGTCTGACGTGCATTTGAAACTTCCACAAGTTGAAAATCCACTTGGAATGATACAGAGTGATTGTTGTACAAGTAAATAAAGCTTTCTTCTCTTATCACATGGCAAGACTTGACAAAAATTGTTGGGAGATATACGACTAGGAAGATAGTCTGTGGCACAGGAAAGCCCTAATAAAAAAGTTTCAGCCACATTTGTGGCAGTGCACAGTGGTCGTAATATGTAAAGAAAATTTTGCCACATTTAATCGGGTAATCACATAGTATACTCCAACCTTCAGCTTCCTTGGGTGGGATGTGGCTCTCGGAAGCCCTGGGATTCTCATACTAAATGACAAGAAGGTCAAGCTGGTAGTGGTTGACGGGGCACTTTTAAAGGAAAACAGAGAAAGAGGATGGAGGGATCTTTTAAGTCTATCCTTTTGGCCAATCAAGAGAACACGTCTGTGATTTCGTTGAATCTTCTTGTTCACTTGGAGCATTGAGCTGTTGCTATGGTGACTCACTCTGTTAAAGTCAGGAGAGCCCTAGCTGAGGAGCAAGTTCCTTCTCCTCATTCAGGCAGCACCATTTAATCAGGCACCTGTTTCATGACAGACACTGTGCTTGGCTTCAGGACCATTAAAAAATAAACATATAGGCTGGGTGTGGTGACCCACGCCTATAATCCCAGCACTTTGGGAGGCTAAGGTGAGAGGATTGCCTGAGCCCACGGGTTTGAGGCCAGCCTGGGCAACTTGGCAAGACCTCATCTCCACAATAAATCAAAATATTAACCAGGCATGGTGGTGCATGCCTGTTGATCCAGCTACTTGGAAGGCTGAGGCAGAAGAATCACCTGAGCCCAGCAGGTTGAGGCTGCAGTGGCCGTGAGCATGCCGCTGCACTCCAGCCTGGGCAACAAAGTGAGACTCTAACTCTAAATAAATAAATAGGTAAATAAATAAATAAGAGCCAGGCCTGGTGCCACATGCCTGTAAACCCAGCCATTCTGGGTTTTGAGGCGGGAGGATCACTTGAGCCCAGAAATTCGAGGCTGTCATGGGCTATGATCTCACCACTGTGCTCCAGGGTGGTTAAGCGAGACCCTATCTCTAAAAAAAATAGTGTTGTCAATGATACTAGTGAACTTAGAATCCAGGGGAGAAATAAAGCATGATCATGATCAAGTTGTGTGCAAAATGTGGAAGAAGAGAGGAGCAAGTGACCAAAAGCCTGGGTCAATAGTAGAACGTGTTCCCAAGAATGCAGTAATTGATAAGAATCTTGAATTGCCTGAGCCCGCGGGTTCGAGACCCACCTAGGCAACTTGGCGAGACCTCATCTCTACAATAAATCAAAAAATTAGCCGGGCATGGTAGCGCACGCCTGTAGTTCCAGCTACTTGGAAGGCTGAGGCAGAAGGATCCCCGGAGCCCAGCAGGTCGAGGCTGCGGTGGCTGGGAGCGGCCACTGCACCCCAGTCTGGGCGATGGAGTGAGACGCCAACTCAAAAAAAAAAGAAAAAAAAAAAATCTTAGGACATGTTCTGACCTGCTGTAGACGCCTAGTACTCCTGGCAAAGACAACTAGGATAAGAGAGTAAGATGTGCCAGAGGGTGATGAGAAGTACTGTGTGGTGGGAA
>CAUYQG010112332.1:0-13991 GCA_963574415.1 Tarsius wallacei | reverse complement strand
GTTTATGTTTCCATCTGAATTCCTGTATTGTCATTTCCAGGTCTGAGAAGAATGTTACTGGTAATTTAATGGGTATTGCATTAAATCTGTTGATTGCCTTGGGTAGGATGGACATCTCACCCACTCCCTACTGTCCTCTTTCCCACTCCCTACTGTCACCAAAAGAAGTAGCACTGGACACGCCAGCTTAAAAAAAAAAAAAGGAAAGGAACCTGAAGTTCCAGAAATGTCCACAAGAGGGAGCTTGGGTTTTTTTGTTTGTTTGTTTTGGTTTTTTGCCCAACCTCTCCACAGATATCTTTCTGTGAGTGTCTTCTGATTTGAATTGCCCTTTTTTCTCCCTCTCTTTCTTTTTTTTTAACATATGGGTATATTTGAGGGGGAGTGTATCTTCAATTTTTTGTTTGTTCATTTGTGTTTTCTGTTTTCCTTCTCCTTTCTTTCTTTTATCTTGGTTCTCTCTTTCTCTGTTCTTTTCCTTTTTCCTTTCTCATTTTGGTTCCAGGGGCATACATACCCACATGGGCAGATTGTAAGGCAGTTTGAAGTGGGTGTCAGGGGCCCACACCAGGCAGCAGATACTGTGATCTTCAGATAGCTTCTGAACCACAGCTTCCCCCATTACCTTAATCAAATCTCAAAACTTCAATAAAACAACAGAGCCCTCCAACCCCAGTCCAGCTTCAAAATTGAACAAATCCAGCATCTACATAAGAAAGAAAAGAGGATTGAGCAAACAGAAGTGACAACTATCCCCCCAATCACTGAGCAATAAAATTAAAGAGGGAGAAAAAGGAGAGGGAATCTATTACAAATATTTTTTTTTAATCATGGAAGAACACAAGCACTACCCAGATACCTGGAAAGAGAGTACCTGAGGATACAGACTTTGGAATTCAAACAATAAAAAGTTTCAAAACGACTGGTCTCAACCACAAATCCAGATATCAAGGCATTAGTGGAAAGGATAAGCAAAAGCAAAGATAGACAAGAAGAAAGAAACAATTGATAACAGATGATGGCAATAAAGAATATAGTAAATGAAATAACAATCTGGCAATCATGGAAAACAGAATTAACTAAGCAGAAGAAAGAACCTCAGAACTTGAAGACTGAAATACGGAACTACCCAAACTGCTAAAAACAGAGAAAAGAAGCTGAAAAAGATGGAACAAAGCTTCCAAGAGGTGTGCAGTTATACAAAGAGGCTGGACTTATCCTGATCAGCATTCCTGAGGCAGAAAATGAGACAGAGACCACCTTGGAACAAATATTCCATAAAGTTATCCAGGTAAAAAGACGGAACAAAGCTTCCAAAATATGTGCAGTTACTCAAAGAGGCTAACACTTATGCCTGATCAGCATTCCTGAGGCAGAAAGGGAGACAGAGACCATGTTGGAACAAATATTCCATGAAGTTATCCAGGAAACTTCCCTCACTTCATCAGCAATGTGACCATACAAACTCAAGAAATTCAGAGAATTTCTACAAGGCATCAAATGAGAAGACCAACTCCTAGACACATAGTAATTTGCTTACACAAAGAAGGTATATAAGAGAAAAAAATCCAAAGGCAGCAAGAGAAAAAGGTCAGACACCTACTGGGGAAGACCCAATTAGAATAGCAACAGATTTATCTATAAAAACACTACAAGCGAGAAAAGACTGGAGTCTAATCTTCAAAGTTCTCAAGTATAAACAATTCCAGCTAAGAATTTCCTACCTAGCTAGGCTGATCTTCATTAGGGATGGAGAATTAAAATCCTTCCCAGACATTCAATCCCTAAGATTTTATGCTATCTCCAGACCAGCTCTATAAGAGATGCTTAAGAAAGTATTAAAAACATAAGAAAAAAAAGAATGATCACACTCTTCCAAAGAAAGCAGGAAAACAGAGAATCAGCACAACCTGCATCATGACTACAATATTAAAAACACACACATATCGACACACATATAGCAACACATGTATATATCAACCCCAAAATCAAAAGAGACCCAACAAATAAATAAAAATACTACAAAGAACTTTATGAGAGCCTCATGATAGGGAAAAAATTCACATCTCAATAATCAGCCTGAATGTAAATGGACTAAATGCACCAATGAAAAGATATAGAATGGAAAACTAAATTTAAGAAACACGACCCAACAACTTGCTGCCCCCAGGAAACACATCTTGTAGACTCAAAGTTAGAGGATGGAAAACAAATTTTCAGGCAGACAACACAAAAGAAGGCAGGAATCATGATCTTAATATCAGGCAAAACAACCTTTAAACTATCAAAAACTTAAAAAGATACAGAAGGACACTACATAATGGTAATGATACTACTCAATCCATCAACAAGAAATATACATCCTAAACATGTGCACCCAACAAAGAAACACCAGCTTTTCTAAAACAGCTACTAAGTAAATTTTAAAAAGATATTGACTCTAACACTATCATAGGTGGAGACTTAAATATTCTAGTAACAACCCTAGATAGATCATTGTGGGAAAAAAATCAGTGAGGATATCTGGACCTTAACTTGATGCGTAACCAAATGGGCTTAATAGATTCCTACAGAACACTCCACCCAACAACCATAGAATATACATTCCACTCTTCATTGCATGGAAAGTACTCCAAGACTGACCACATCCTCAGCAATAAGTCAGGCATAAATAAGTTTCATAAGATGAAAACACTGCCATGCACCTTCTCAGATTACAGTGGAATAAAAGTGAATATCAACACCAACAAAATTTCCCCCAAAACCACAAACACTTGGACACTAAACAGCATGATACTGAAAAACTCCTGGGTTAATGCAGAAATCAAAAGAGAAATTAAAAGATTCCTGGAAACAAATGAAAATGAAGAAACATCTTACCAAAACCTATGGGATGCCATGAAATATTACTAAAAGGGGAATTCATATCTCTGTGAATACACATCAAGAAAATGGAATGATCACAAGGTAACAGCCTAAGAAATCACCTAAGAGAGCTGAAAAGACCACCAAAACCCTAACTTCAGCGAAAGAATACAGATCACCAAAGTAAAAGCCCAAATACAAGACATAGAAGTTAAAAATATTATCGAAAAAGTTAATGAAACAAAAAGCTTGTTCTTTGAAAGAATAAAGATGATGGACACCTAGCCAGATAGACCAAGAAAAAGACATAGCCCAAACAAACACAATCAGAAATGCAAAAGATCAAGTCACAACTTACCCCCACAAAACACAAAAGGTTATCAGAGATTACTATACACACCTGTATGGAAACAAACTCAATAACCTAAATGAAATGGGGGACTTTTTGACATCACACAACCTTCCAAGGTTGAAACAGGAAGACATTGAGATCTTAAATTGACCAATAACAACCCAGGAAATTGCATCATAAGAAAGCTACCTACCAAAAAAAAGCCCTGGACCAGACAGATTTCCAGCAGTATTCTACAAAACAAACAAAGAGGAGCTGATACTAATCCTATTGAAAGTATTCCAAGCAATTGAGAAAGATGGAATTCTCAAATGGTTTTATGAGGCTAACATCACATTGATACCCAAACCGGTAAAGATCCACAAAGAAAGAGAACTACATGCCTACATCCCTAATGAAAATAGATGCAAAAATTCTCAACAAGATTCTAGCAAATCAGATCCAACAACACATCTCAAAAATCATCCATCATGACCAAGTAGGCTTCTTCCCTGGGATACGGGGCTGATTCAACATCCACAAGACCATAAATGTAATTAAATACATCAACAAATGTAAAAACAAGAACTGCATAATTTTATCATTAGATGCAGGAAAAGCTTTTGATGCAATCCAGCATCGCTTATTGATTAAAAAAACCTTTGAACACCTGGGCATAGATGGAACATACCTCAAAATAGTAAGAGCCATCTACAAGAAACCCACAGCCAACATATTGCTAAATGGACATAAGTTGGAAGCATTTTCCATGAAAACCAGAACAAGACAAAGCTGCCCACTCTCATTCTTCCTGTTCAACATAGTGTTGGAAGTCCTAGCTAGAGCAATCAGGCAAGAGAAGGAAATCAAATGTATCCAAATAGGAAAAGAGGAAGTTAAGTTACCCCTCTTTGCTGATGAGTTGATGATCTTATACCTTGAAAATCCAAGAGAATCTGTCAAAAACCTCCTTTCACTGATAAACAACTTTCCAAAGTCTCAGGGTACAAAATTACTGTGCTGAAACAGTCACATTTTTGTACATCAACAACAAACAGGCAGAGAAACAAATAAAAAGTACAATCCCATTCACGTTAGCCACAAAAGTAAGTTAATACCTTGACATCTTCCTAATCAGAGAAGTGAAAGACCTCTACAATGAAACCTACAAAACACTGCTCAAAGAAGACACAAGTGAAAAAATATTCCATGCTCATGGGTTGGAAGAATCAGTGTTGTTAAGATGTCTGTCTTAGCCAAGGCAACCTACAGATTCAATGCAATACCCATTAAATTACCAACATCATTCTTCTCAGACCTGGAAATGACAATACAGAAATCATATGGAAACATAAAAGACCACAAACAGTCAAAACAATCTTCAGCAAAAGAAACAAAGGGGGAGGAATTACACTCCCAGACTTTAAGCTTTACTATAAGTTTACGATAATCAAAACAACCTGGCAGCAGTAGGAAACTGCTAGGAGAGGGGGTGTATGCTTCATTGACAAGGGTACCTGCATAATGAACATTTGTATACCTAACCCTGAATGGTACCCCACATATTCAAAATTTTTAAAATTAAATTTAAAAAATAAAAAGCTTTATCCAAAAAAAAAAAAAAAAAAAAAAGCCTGGTATCAGTATAAGAAAAAGCAAATAGACCAGGAACAGGAGAGAGATTCCAGAAGCAAAACCTCAATTTCTCAACCAACTCATCTTTGGAAAAGCCTCCACCAACATCCACTGGGGAGAGGAGAACCTATTCAGTAAATGGTGCCAGGAAAACTGGCTGACCACATGCAGAAAATTGAAACAGGACCCCTAATGTCATCATACACAAAAACTAACTCTAGATGGATCAAAGACCTAAATGTAAAACCTCAAACTATAAGCAGCTTAGAAAATGCAGGAGACACCATTAGGCAACAAATTCCTGATCAAAACCCCAGATGCCTGTGTCATAAGAGAAAAGATAGACAATTGGGACCTCATCAAACTGAAAAACTTCTTCAAAGCAAATGAAATCATCAAGAGAGTGGGGAGACAGACCACATAATGGGAAAAAATATCAATTATATATCTGACAAAGGCCTAACATCCAAGATCTGCAAGGAACTCAAACATGCCAAGAGGAGAGAAAAGCAGCCCAATTAAAAAGTGGGCAAAAGATATGAATAGACACTTCTCAAAATAAAGCATGCAGGCAGCCAAGAGATACATGAAAAAATGCTGTTTCACTAATTATCAAAGAAATACAAATTAAAGCCACACTGAGATACCGCCTAACTACAATCAGGATGACCATCAATAACTTGAAAAACACCAGGTGCTGGAGAGGATGCAGTGGAAAGGGAAGGCTTCTACACTGTTGGTGGGAGTGTAAACTAATGCGACCTCTGTGGAAAACAGTGTGGCAATTCCTAAGAGATCTAAAAATCGAACTTCCATGCAACCCAGGAAGCCCTCTTCTGAGAATATACCTAGATGGACTCAAATATTTCTATGAAAAAGAGACCTGCACATGCGTGTATATTGCAGCATTATTCACAATAGCAAAACCATGGAACCAACCATGCTAACCACCAAAAGTAAACTGGATTTTAAAAATGTGATGCTTATACATGATGGGATATTATGCAGCCATAAAGAAAGACAAAATTGTGGACTTCACAGCAACTTTGATGGATTTATAATCTATTATACTCAATGATCTGTCACAGAAACAAAAAACTGAGTACCATGTGTTCTCACATATAAGCAAACCCTAAATATTTATCGTAACACTATAAGAAAGTGTTTGGCAGTAGCGGGATGCTGCCAGAGGAGAGAAGGGAGTGGCACATAACATCAATAAGGGTACCTGCTCTCAACCCAGGCGAAGTAGGGATCAACAGATGGCCCAAACTTTACCTGTATGATGAGCACTTATCTATCTAATCCTGAGTTGTACCCCACGTCTTTAAAATTTTTTTTTAAAAAGGACATTTCTTGTAGGAAGGATACAGCTGAGTCTTTTTTAATACTATCTGACAATCTCTGTCTTCTGTTTGGGGTGTTGAGACTATTTAAATTTAATGTGATTTCTAATATGGTTGAGTCTCTCATCTTGCTATTATTTTCTCTTCATTCCATCTGCTCTTTATTCTTTTTTACTTCTTTTTCTGTCATTTTTTAAATTAATCAAGCATATTTTCATGATTCCATTTCATCTCTCTTACTTTAATAACTACAAATTTTGGCTTGTTATTTTAGTGAGTGCTTTAGAGTTTATAGTGCACATCTCTACTGATCATAGACTACCTTCAGGTGATAGTATATCACTTCTTGCATAGTATAAGAACCTTAAAATAGTAAGCTTCTTCCCTGCTATTACTGTCATCCATTTTCCATTTACACATATTATATATTCCATATTGCTATATTATGTTATTTAAACAATTATCTTGAAAAAAGGTTAAAGTAACAATAAATCACGTATGTATCCATATTGTGACTATTTCCAGGGTGCTTCATTTCTTTGTGTGATCCAGATTTCTATCTCGTACCTTTTCCTTCTGCCTGAAGGGCATCCTTTAAATTTTCTCATAGTGCAGTGTAGATACAGATGATAGAATCTTCCAACTTTTACAAACCTAAAAACTTCTTTATTTCTTCATATCTATTATTTTCCTTCTGATAGTGTTTAGTTGGCTGTTAAGCCAATCCATTAAACTTTCAATTTCAGTTATGATATTTTTTATTTCTAGATTCCTATTTGGCACTATTCCCAATCAACCTGGTTATTTCCATACTCATGCTCTTTAATCCCCCTCATTTCTTTAAGTATAAAGCACTATACTGTGTTTTGTAACTCAACTGTCTTAAGCCTTTGCAGGACTGCTTTTCTGTCCATTGTTTCTGCTGGCTCTTGCCTATTTCACATGTTTTTTGAAACTATCACTGAGTTCTTCCTACAATTTGTTTTGCATCTGTCAGTCACCTGGAAGACACTAAAAACCTATATCACTCTAAATTTGTAGCTTGAGACATTGTGAATAAACCAGTTTAAGGACTGCTCAATGGTTTTGTGTGTGTGTGTGTGTGTGTGTGTGTGTGTGTGTTTATACGTAGTATAAATTATTTTTCTCTGCTTAAGCTCCCTTTTGTTTACCAAATCAAACTCTGCTTAAAGGGCATTCCTATCATTAAATGCTAATAATCACTGATATTTTAGACTCAAAATTTTCCTAGGTCAAAGACCTTGGGCAAAGGACCTCAGGAAGTCAACTAAAACCACTTACAAATGTGGCAGATTTAACTACTGATGCCCAAGACAGACACTGTCAGGAGAACCACATCTCTTTACACATGGATGAATTTCTATTATGAATCAAAAGACTCAGGAAATCAAAGTAAATTCTTTGTTAAAAATCATAGCAGTAGATGTCTATCTTGGATTTGTTACTTCAAAATTTTGACCCAATAATATATATCTAATGTACCATGTCCAATCCCATGATCTTTATCCAATGCAACCTACAGTGAAAAGAAATAGATACAACAGCAATACATTATCCTCTCTGAAACCTAACTAATAACCCCTTCAGTCAGAAGTTTTAAAGCCAAGAAAAAGTCATAACTTTTTCAAAACAAAAAGAATAGAGGCAATGCAAACATTTAAACTTAAGTTGCTACAGGAATACTGACTTGTTAGAAACTAATGGAGGGAGCATAGAACTTACTAACTTTCATGATTTTCTGCCATAACACTGAGATGGAAGACTTCGAAGTCCAGATTCTTTGTGTCTTTATCCACTGATAAAATTAATTCTCCTATAAATCAATAATTCCCATTAAAATATTAAAAATATGACATATTCTCCAACTGTAAGAAATCAAGGAAACCTGAGCAGTTAGATTCTGGCTTAATAAATTACATACAAGGGTCTTACTGTGGCATTATTTATAATAGTGAAGCTACAAGTAATCTAAATTCCTAACAAAGAAAGAACAGTTGAACAAACAATAGTATACCCATTTTGGGGGCTACCTTTAAGACATCAAAAAATTAGTAAGAATTATGTGCACTGATGTGGAAAGATGTCAATAATATGTAGCTTGGGAAATAACAAATTAAAAACAATGTAGAATGATGTAGTGTTTTTACGTTTTTAAAAATATTTATAAATTGTATAGAAATGTGTGTTTGTAAATTCTGTAGAAATGCTTGGAGGAATAAATATGAACCTGCTAACAGTAGTTCCTTCTAAAAAAGGAGTGAGTTTGGGGGAAGGGAGACTTTCACTTTATAAAGGTATATACAATTTTACTGTTTTTATTGTGTATATTCCTTTTATAATCAATACAAGAAGAGAAAATGAATGCTGTTACCGTTTGGTAGGATGGTAACAGTATTATCTTCATTGATATTTGTATCATATGTCAGTGCATAGCACAACTTGCAAGAGAAAGCCAGAGGAGAAATTAAGACAAAGAAACTACACCACAAAAAGTTAGTTGATTATTTTATGTGAAGACATCTTCCAGGTGAATACTGGTCAGGATCTGCTACTGCTCCAACTAACTCATTAAGCTTAACCTTTCCACGGTTAAGCCAGAAGACATATATGGAAGCTCTAGCTAACTTACTTTCTCACCAAGAGCCTATTTGTGCAAGTTTTCTATCATCAAGTAGAATATGGACTCTGAATGGGACATGTAGCCTTGAGGATACTGGCAGAGAGGCACAAAGCTGAATCCTTACAGGTAAAGATTCAGGTTAAGGTTCAAGATATGCCAGGAACTTTTGTGAAATTTAAAAAGCTAGGAGCATGCCAAGTCTCAGTTTCCTTACCTGTAAAATAAGGATCAATTTGCCTACTTGATCTAGTTCATTTGAGAGTTCAGTGAGATACTTAAAAGAATCTGCTATATGCCATAGTATCAAACTGTAAAATAGATGGAAGGAATAATGTTGATGGGACCAAAGATTAAATGTCCATCTTCATAAGCAGCCCCAACAACATCACAACGAGAGGAGCTACAAGTTAACTAGAATTCTTCACAGCTCCCCTGATAAAGACACACATGAAGGATACAAGAGGTATGTGGTCATCAGACAGTGGCTCATGTAGTGAGGGTGGAAACTCTAAAGATCCTCTGAAGTATTGTTACAAACAAATACCTCCTATGAAATAACTGGAGCAAACCAGTTAACCCAGCAGTTAAATGGGTTATGACTGGAGGGTGACTGGAGGGTGAGTGGAGAAGCATCATGGCCACAAACATCTAAAGCACAACTATCAGCCAGCTTTGTGAACCGCAGCTGTGGCTGCATCAGGACCAACCTTGTGAGACAGCCATTGTGGGAACTGTTGAGAGCAGTGTCTTTGTAGCCCACACCCAACAACAGTGCACCTAAACACAAGTCATAAGACTCTCCTCTCCTTAATCCTTATTTCAGATGATTGATACCCTCTCGTGACAACACCCCATCTGACACTTGTGGGCAAGTGTTATTAGAAACCACTGCTTAAATTGAGCACAGGAAAGTAGATTTGAATACTGAGGAATGAGGAAGTGATTCATGCACTTGATCATACAGACTGTCCCCACAGACTCCATTTAAAACACGAGAAGACCCCTAGTATTGTGAAGTGTTCCCCCTAAATTTCCTCATCTTGCCACATTCACAAACACTACAGTTTTTCTTCCTTTTCCTGCAGAGGTGTTGATGAACTTTTGTATAATAATTCATGAAGAGGTAAATTTTTCACAAAGTACTGCACCTTAATGGGGTCCAGTTTTCATGACTAGAGTTGTCAATTTTTTTGATAGTATCTCACATTCAGGAATCAAAAATGAAACCTATCAGACCATGTAATATACACAAGATCTTATTTTCATGCAGATTAATACCTAGGATTTTAGGGATAGCATAACATTATGAAAGCACTTAGGTATTTCTCCACAGATTTCACCAAAACTCTTAACATGCCTAGGTTAACTTAGCAATCTCAGGAAAAGAAATCTGTCGATTTAACTGTTTATTTCTGCATTCAAAGATGCAAGTAGAGCTAAATCTTGCTTACTTGCATTTTATCTTTTGCAAATGTGAAATATACTTTATGTCCTGATCCTTTCATTGTTATGATTAATTTTTGAGAAAATATAGTGCAGTGGAGTAGCCCCAATTGTTTATCTTGATACCATACTGGAATCAAAGGTGGCTGTGGTTTCAACATATGCAAATTTAAATGTGATACATCACATAAACAGAATTAAGGTGAAAAAATATGATCATCCCAATAGATGCAGAAAAAGCATTCAATAAAATTCAGCATCCCTTCATGATAAAGATCCTCAACAAACTAGGCAAAAAAGAACATGCTATCCTCCACCTTATTCAACTCTCAATGCAAGAGATACCCACAGCTCTATTTCAAAATAGAACATCCAGAGCCCTGATCAGGAAAGAACAGAGGGCTGAGTAACATTAAAAGTGAAAACCTCTCCCATTGCCACTGAATAATGGCACTAAAGAGAAATGGATCTGTCACAAGTGAGGAAAAACCAACAGAAGACCACAAGTATTTTCCAGTGTAACAAAGAGAAAATGCCTGAAAAATCAGACCTTAGAGCCCAAAAAATGGGAGTCACCAATGATTGATCCCAGAATACAACAGGGATTAGAGAATGGATGGAAAAAGTGAATAATACTCAAGAAAGTCAAGATGCAACACTGAAAGAACTTGTAACAGAACTTTTGGCCATAAAAAAATTTTTATCCAGGAAATAAACAGCAAGATGACAAGCATGGAAAGCAGAATTAATCAAGCAGAAGAAAGAATCTTAGAACTTAAAGACCAGAAAATGGAATTAACTCAATCTGTAAAAAACATAGAAAGAAAACTCGGAAAGAAAGAACAAAGCCTACAAGAGATGTGCAATTATATCAAGAGACCAAACTTATGCCTGATTGGTTTTCCCCAGTAAGTAGTCTGACCTTTCTCTCTTGCTGCCTTTAGGACTTATTCTTTTGTGCCTAACTTGTGTAGGCAAATTATTATGTGTCTAGGGGTTGGTCTTCTCATTTGATGTATTGTGCAGGTTCTCTGTATCTCTTGTGTTTGACTGGCCACATCTCTGTTGAGATGGGGAACATTTTCTTGGATTACCTTCTGGAATGCTTGCTCCAAGGTGCTCTCCATTTCCCTTTCTTCTTCTGGGATACCAATCAGAATAGCAGGAACCTATCAGCAGAAACACTACAAGCTAAAAGGAACCAATATTCAAAGTCCTCAAATATAAACAATTTCAACCAAGAATTTCCTACCCAGCCAAGCTCAGCTTCATCAGTAATGGAGAATTAAAATCCTTCCCAGACATCCAATGCCTAAGAGATTGTGCAGCTTCCAGACCAGCTCTACAGGAGATGCTTTAAAAGGTATTAAGCACAAAAGAAGAAAAAAAGAATGACAACACACTTCCCAAGAGAACAGCAGAACACAAAATCAGCGGAGAATACATTGCAACAGCAAACTTGAAACACACATACATCAACCCCAAAGCTAAAAGAAAACAAACAAAAAACTTTATAAAAACCTTATGAGGGGATAAAAGATCACATTTCAATAATCAACTTGAATGTGAATTGACTAGATGCAACACTGAAAAGACACAGAATGGCAAACTGGATTAAAAAAACCATGACCCAATTATTTACTGCATCCAGGAAATTCATCTCATCACAAGGGATGCACACAGACTCAAAGTTAGAGGATAGAAAATGAGTTACCAGGCAAATGGATCACAAAGAAGGCAGGAGTCATGATCTTAATATCAGACAAAGCAACTTTTAAGCTATCAAAAATTTTAAAAGATACAAAAGGACATTACATAATGATGAAAGGTTCAGTCTATCAACAAGAAATATCCATCCTAAACATATATACACCCAATGCAGGAGCATCAGCATTGATAAAGCAACTACTAAATAAACTAAAAAAAGATGTTTACTTGAACACTATTATAGCTGGGGAATTAAATACTCCCCTCACAACCCTAGATAGATCATTGAGGCAAAAAATCAACAAAAAGATCCAGGACCTCAAGTTGACACTCAATCAAATGGACTTAATAGATACCTTCAGAATGTTCCACCCAGTAACCACAGAATATACATTCTACTCACCACCACATAGAATGTACTACAAGATCAATCACATCCTCAGCCATCATTCAAACATAAACAAATTCCATAAGGTTGAAATATGGTCGTGCACCTTCTCAGACCACAGTGGATTAAAAAAAAAAGATCAACACCAAAAAATTTCCCCAAAACCCACAAAGACATGAACGCTAGACAGAATGATGCTGAATGACTACTGAGTCAACAAAGAAATCAAAAAAGAAATTTAAAGATTCCTGGAAACAAATGAAAATGAAGAAACATCTTACCAAAACCTCTGGGATGCTAAGAAAACAGTTCTAAGGAAATTTATATCTCTATGAATACACATCAAGAAAATGGAAAGATCACAAGTTAACAGCCTAACAAAACACATAAGGGAGCTGGAAACACAAAACCATCAAAACCCTAGCTTTAACAGAAGAATACAAATCACCAATGTAAAAGTCCAAATATGGGACATAGAAGACAAAAATATCATAGAAAAAATCAACAAAACATAAAGCTTGTTCTTTGAAAGAATTAACAAGAGTGATGGACCCCTAGCCAGAGTGACCAAGAAAAAGAGAGAGAAAGCCCAAGTAAACACAATCAGAAATACAAAAGACCAAATGACAGCTGACCTTGAAGAAATACAAAAGATTGTCAGAGATTACTATGCATAACTGTATGGAAACCAACTTGATAAACTAAATGAAATGGAGGAGTTTCTAACATCACACAACCTCCCAAGGTTGAAACAAGAAGACACTGAGACACTCAATAGGCCAATAACAACCCAGGAAATTGACTCTGTCATAAGAAAACTACCTACAAAAACAAAAAACCTGGGTCAGGTGGATTACCAGCAGAATTTCACAAAATGCAAAAGGAGGAGCTGTTACCAATCTTATTGAAAGTATTCTGAGGAAAAGAGGAAGTCAAGTTATCCCTCTTGGCTGATGATATGATCCTATACCTCAAAAATTCAAAAGAATCCATCAAAAACCTGCTTTTACTGATAAAGGACTTTGGCAAAGTCTTGGGGGTACAAAATAAGTGTGCAAAAGACCATTGCATTCTTATACACCAACAACAGGCAGGCAGAGAACCAAATAAAAAGCACAATACCATTCACAATAGCTATGAAAAAAATGAAATAACTTGGCATTTTCCTAACCAGAAAAGTAAGACCTTTACAATGAGAACTACAAAACACTGCTCAAAGAAATCAAAGAAGGCACAAACAAATGAAAAAATATTATATACTCATGGATAGGAAGAATCAACATTGTTAAGGTGTCCATCCTACCAAAGGCAATCCACAGATTCAGTGCAATACCCATTAAGTTATCAACATCATTCTTCTCAGACCTGGAAATGACAATACAGAACTTCTTATGGAAACATAAATGACTATGAATAGCCAAAACAATCATTAGCAAAAGAAACAAAGCAGGAGGTATCATACTTCCAGACTTCAAACTTTACTATAAGGCTACAGTAATCAAAACACCCTGGTATTGATACAAGAACAGGCATATAGACCAAGGGAACAGGATAGAGATTCCGGAAGCAAAACCTCAATTTCTCAACCAACTCATCTTTGACAAAGGGGAAAGTAGAACCTATTCAGTAAATGGT
>CAUYQG010112330.1:0-15329 GCA_963574415.1 Tarsius wallacei | reverse complement strand
ACTCTGTCGCCCAGACTGGAGTGCAGTGGCCGCTCCCGGCCACCGCAGCCTCGACCTGCTGGGCTCCAGCGATCCCTCTGCCTCAGCCTTCCAAGTAGCTGGAACTACAAGCACACGCCACCACACCTGGCTAATTTTTTTGATTTATTGTAGAGATGAGGTCTCACCAAGTTGCCCAGGTGGGTATCGAACCCGCGGGCTCAGTCAATTCACTCACCTCAGCCTGTTTGTTTTTAATTATAAAGATGTGGGGTACTATTCAGGGTTAGGTATGCAAACGTTGATTATGCTGGTACCCTTGTTGGTGAGGTATGCCCCTCTCTCCCCTAGCAGTTTCCCTCAACTGCCAATCCCACCCCCTCACAAAGTTTTAAAGTCATAAATTTACTTTTTCCTTGGATTATTTTCTCAAATAACTTTCCCTTGAAACTTTGGTCAGTTACCTCGTCACTTAATTTTCTAGTGTGAAAATAAGTAGACCAAACAGGAAGATATCTAAGCTACCTTCAATTTTAAATATCGTATTCAATCTATATGAACAAATAAACTACTATAGTGTATCAAAGAATGGTGTTATGAAACATTGATAGATACTATATGTACAGAATTAATGAACTATTTGGCAGTTAATGTAGGCAAATAGTCTATTCATAGTTTACTTCTGTGGGTTATTTTTTTTCTACATACACCAACTGTTGAGAAATTATAGCTGTATGACAGCATGAAGTAAACACACTTATCTTTGAAGTCAAGTAGCAGCAACTACCATTTTTTCTTAATTTGATGCTCTACATTAATAGATGCTATTATCCCCATGTTATAGATAGGGAGATAATAAACTTTGCTAAAAACTTTAGAGATCACTACAAAAATTACCTAAGACAGAATCCAGTTTCTTGAAAGTACCTCCCACTAGTGCAGACCTGGCAACCTTCAAAGCCAACATGTAACACTAACATAGATTTAGATATCATGCGGTAACAATTTCTTACAAAGGTGAAGTCTCCAAAGACTTAAAATTATTTTTCATAAGTGAAAGATCCTATCAAAATAGGAAGTTATAAAGCGGTATAATAGTCCAAATATCTATTTATTTCACTGTTTATAACAGCATAACATTTCTTTAGCTGACAAGAAACAAAAGGTGCCAGAAGTTCAGAAACAATACCTGCTTGGAGATTCCATGCATGATTCTTTAAAGCAATCTGATATTCCAAGCTATGAGCTGAGATGCATTTGAAGCTGCTCTCCTTTAAGGAAACAGTACCTGGTTTCTGATTTTTTTTTCAAGTTTTCCTTAGCAAGAAACATGCACTTAATATATTATCTCTGGTGTTTAAGGGTGCTTCATTGGTAAAGACCAACGTTTGGATGTTACTGTTTATGCCTTTAAATAGTTGATGAAGAACCTCTAATGCCAACACACAGCATCTGAACTAATCCAGTGTTCATTTGTCACTCACATTCCAGAATCCGTGATGAGCCAAGCAATGAGAAGCAAAGTGAAACATAGGGAGTTTTACTGTCTTGGAAGTTAACATTTTCAGAGGGATATGTCATGCAGCCTTCACTTGTCACAAATCCGATTTTTTCAAGTGCTCTTATGTCACAAAGAAAATGATATTTCAAGGACCAAGGCTCATCCAATCTGGTTAAAACCATTTAGATAGAGAAGAAACAAACAAACAACAACAACAACAAACTTTCATTCTTCCATATCTAAAACAAGCAACCCAGGGTACCTGTATAGTCAGAGCATCTGTCATCTTGCAGGACTCTGATTTATCACACTTGTTTTCACAATGTGGACAGGGTTTGAGACCAGGGCACCTGTCAGACCACAGGAGAAGTTTGCAAGGACCTGGATATATTCAGTGTGCCCAGTCAGGCCCAAAAGAATCAGATGATAGACCAGTAGCTCCATGCCAACAACAACAGCAGCTTCCAGAGCAGTAAAAGGATATATCCTTCCATAGTCCTCTTGTCTTCTTCTGATGGTAAATGTTAATGAAGTTACCTATTATTCCTCCTTAAATGATGACATTTTGTGTTTGCATCCATATTTTTGAAACATCAATTGGGTAAGCAGCAGCTGAGGATATGAGTCCAGAGAGAATTCCACATATGACATTTATCAGTAAGGTTTCATCTGGGTCGTTCAGCAAATAAGTGCTTCAAGCTCTGATAAGTTCCTACCTTGATGGTTCCATAATGTCTTGGGAGCAATCACCAAACAGGGCACTTCAGGACCTTCTTCTCTGCCTATCCTCACTAAAGAGTGTAAAATTCCTCAATACCGAATTTCTTTAAAGTTTGCATTATTCTTTTGGTCTTGAATCAGGAGTTGTGTCTTGCTTACATCAATTGGAAATGTACCACATTCAGCCATGATGGAGTTCAGCCCTCCATATACAAACGGTCTCCAATTGAATGCTGACATTCTCACATTGTCTCTTCTTCTTTGGTTTATAGAAACAGCCTAGAACATGGTTATCCTTCTTTTGTGTTGTAAAGATGCAGGATATAAGTCAGGATTAGGTGCAGAAGTGGTCTCCATACAGGTGAAGTTTGGGCCTCCCATTGGTCCTCACTTAGCCTGATTTAGGATCCAGTGGTACCCTTATTGATGTTATGCACCCCACACTCCTCCTGCCCCTGGCAATGTCCTGCTACTGCCAATTCCTTTTTTGTAGTATTATGATAAATGTTCAGCATTCACTTATAAGTGAGAAAATGTGGTACTCAGTTCTTTGTTTCTATGATAGATCATTGAGTATGATAAACTCTAAGTCCATCCAAGTTGCTGTGAAGTCCATAATTCTGTCCTTCTTTAGGGCTGTATAATATTTCATCATCAATATGTACCATATTTTTTTTAATCCAGTTCACTTTGATAGGCAGTCCGATTGATTCCATGATTTTGCTATTGTGCATAGTGCTGCAATAAACATGCATGCACAGGTATTTTTTTGTAGAATGTTTGAGTTTCTCTAGGTATTTTCCCAGAAGGAGAATTGCTGGGTCATATGGAAGATTAATTTCTAGATCTTTTAGAAATCACCACACTGTTTTCCACAAAGGTTGTACTAATTTACACTGCAACCAACAGTGTAGACGCGCTCATGTTTATTCTAGCCAGTGGTGGCGAGGCCTTCCACTTCCTTCAATCCCAGATCAGCTGTGGCCTGACTGTACGTTATTTTTAGTGTTGAAAATGTGAAGAAGGGATATTCCATTTATCATTCCAGTAGGAAAGAGACATATAATAAGAAGTCATATGTTTGAGGAGTCAGTACCATCTTGTTTTAAGTCCATATTGAAATTCAATATTGAGAGACTTTAAAAAAATGTTGTTGATTTTTCCTAATTCTAGTCATACATACAATGTGAGATGTGTTTTATATATAAATATATTTGATGAATTTGAAAGGGCACTTTTATATAACATATATACATGAGCTGATTAATGCCAAAAAAGGAAGAAAGAAGGTGTAAGTTCTTAGAAATGAAGAGATACAAAACCAGGAATTTATATTGAAATGGAGAACAAATATGATAGAAGGAATAATTTGACCAAAAATAATCTGAAGCAAAGCACAGTTTTTGGTACCTATATGAAAGTCAAGTCATAGGTATGCAGTAAAGGGTTAACTCAACAAGCCTGTGTTACTTCAGTTCTACACATTCCAAAGAAAGGACTGGGGCTTAATGAGCTCCTGGAAGATAACTTCTGAACCCTTGGAATATTTTACCTGGTAAGAGTGTTTTTGTATACCTGACTTCTTGAGTCAAACCTGTTAGTTTATGTTAATCATGTGATTAATAATGAATATCTATTTTTGCATGCTTGGGGATTTGGGCCTCTCTGCATCAAGCTGAACCCTGGAGGACTGAAGACTGAGTATCAGCATCAGTCACCTGGGATCTAAATGCCTACTTTTTGATCTTCAATAAAATCCTTGGATTTCAGTGATTGGGTGTGCTTTCTGGTTGCTCATATGTGTTTCCAGAAGAATTAAACACTCTTGAACTCTACAAGTTCGCTCTTGATTTCTCTTGGACTTCATTCCATAGATCTTTCCCTTTACTGTTTTTAATAATGAAATATTTTGCTATAATAAACCATAACTGTGAGTTAATTGGGTCCTTATAGTGAATCATCCAACCTGAGGCGGGGGTCTTCAGAACCCACAAAACAATATGAATTTAACAGTTCCATTACTTAACCTACATTTTTTTTCTATCTAAGCAACAAGTCCACAAATTAGAATATTTTAGAATATTGAATATGATATAGATGAAAAATTAGTCACTTTTATTGATAGTAAAAGTTACATAGCATGCAACTTTATATATATTCTTTAGAGTTGGTGTGAGCATAAATATATATATATATATTCTTTAAAGTTGGTATACAAATAATTTTGAAATAATATCACTTAACTATATACAAATAATTAAAAAAATACAGAGCAGAGCTGCTTTCCTACTTATTGCTCCAATACCTGCAGTACCACCCTATTAGCTACTCAATACCTTTCTCTTTATTGCCAAGGGACTGCCAAGGAACCGCTAGACCTTTGCAAATAAAATTCTGAGAAATAATCATTCACTTCAAGGTAGGAGAAAACAGTATTAAGTCAATAGTTTGGCTTTTAATAGTTGCTGTGATGAGAAGTAAGTGCTGCCAAAATGTCAATGTGAAACCCAAAATAAGGGTGTTCCAAGCATCCAATTTGATTCCAAGGTTTGAGAAGTTTTGCTGTGCGCAAGTTGCTTGCACACATCCCAGCAAATAAAATATGTTAATTAATAATGAAATAAAAATATTATTTTTCAATGATATTTATTACTTTTTTAAATAGCTAAATTTTTAAGACATAAAAAAATCCTTAGTAAGTTATTTAGATTAATCACTTAACAAACAAACTATTGGTATTTAATTGGCCTAAGAATGCTGTGAAACAAATCAAAACAAAACATTAAGTTTCTAAGAAGAAAGGTTTGAGAATATCTTTCCTACGGCATTTTAATCATACAGAATCGTAGGCCTTTCTTACATCAGATGCAGTTCCTCAGAATCTATATTTCATAGGGACAAACCACAAATGTAAGAAGCACTTAACTAATTCTGATGATTTAGAGCCACATTCTCAGAATATTCTTGGTTATTGCCTGTATTTTGTGTGTGCGTGTGTGCTTTTTGTTTTGTTTTTGTTTTGTTAATTTTTTGCTTGTTATTGAATGTAGATCTCATGAAGTTCAGCTTGGTGATATTTGTTCATATTCATTATGGTCAATTAATAAGGTGTTTTATAGCAATAGTGTTCTTGTTATAATAATTCTTATTATATATAGCAGTGTTCTTGCAGCAGTCCACATGTTTCAAATAAACAGTAATCTTAAGACTTCCCTATTGAAACCAATTAGCATTTAAAACATTTATTATAAAAGCCCTGTTGTTCATTAGTTCATGAACTCTCAGTTCAAGTTTAATGAATTTATTTAAGTTTTTTGACAATAGATCTTTATATTCTTCGTGTCCTTTTGATGATAAGTATTAATGAGCTAGTGTAAAATAATTATTTAAAAAGAACTTTCATGTGAGTCTTTGATCTAAGGAACTGCTGCAACTTTGTTAAACATCAAATTGCAAATGTTAATAGTAAAGGGCACTAGTAACTGTTGCAGAGAGACATACTTCTGCCCCAACTGTGGAGAAAGGAAAATATTATAGCATAGTGTTCACCAAAAATTAGTCATATAGATGAATAATCCAAAAAGATACTGTGAGAAAAATTTATGCAATAAATTCATTTGGAAAAAGCAGGGTACAATGTGTTTTGGTGATCTATAACCCACTTATTTTTCTTAATTGCTGAGTACTTCTACAGTAAATAAAGTTGAACATTATTAAATTCATTGATTGACTACTGATTTTCACAGATGTGTTATATAAGAAATGTGGTACAAGATGCAACAACATTCAATGAGTATTTATTTAGTGTCCCATATATTAGTCACTAATAGAAGTTGGGCATGTCATGATGAAGACAGGAAGACATCATCCCTATCCTCCTGGAGATAAACATTCAATTCAGTGAGCTGTGTAGCCACAGTATGATTTGACACCATGAGTCAATTAAAATCTGACTCAGTTTATAGCGGCCAGAAATAGATTTTTAGAAAAGAGCTAAGCTAAGTTTTGAAATATGAGTAGTTATGTGTCTTGGAGAGTGAGAGAGAGATTGATTAAGAAGTAGCCTTGGGAGTTAGAGGAGTAGGGAAGTTGGGAGGTGAATAATATTTGAGCTTTGGGAATATCTTTAGGGATATTGCATTTGATTATTTATTGATTACTTATCTGCTTCATGAAAGCAGAAAGTGCTTATTTTCCCTTCAGATATTGCCTACTTAAAAAATACTTTTTGAATAAAAGGAACATGAGAAGCGTTGGTCAAGAATAGTGTAGATTGAAAAGGAGCATTATGAGAGAAACAGTGAATAGCACAAACCGACTTTTAGTTCATTACCATGTGTTCTAGACTGAATATTTGTGTGCTTCCTCACTCCCAAATTCATATATTAAAACTCTGGCTGGGTTTGGAGATGGAGCATCCAAGGAAGCAATTAAGGTTAAATAAGATCATAAAGGTGGAACCCTAATCCAATAGGAATAGCGTCCTTATAAAAAGAGACACCAGATACCTCTCTCCTTTACTCTCTCTCTGCCTATACACTGAGAAAAGACTAGGTGAAGACTCAAGACCCAAGATAAGAACTCTTATTAGAAATTGAATTCTAGCCAGGCGCTGTGGCTCATGCCTGTAATCCCAGTACCTTGGGAGACGAACGTGAGGGGATTGCCTGAGCCCAGGAGTTTGAGACCAGTCTGGGCAACTTGGTAAGACTTGTCTCCACAATAAAAAATAAATAAATAAATAAAATAAAATAGCTGGACTTGGTGTGCGCCTGTAGCTCCAGCTACTTAGAAGACTGACGTAGAAGGATCACCTGAACCCAACAAATCAAGGTTGCAGTGGCCATGAATGTGCCACTGCACCCAGCCTGAGCTATAGAGTGAGACTCCAACCCTCCCCCCTGCCAAAAACGAGAGGAAAATAAAAAGAAATGAATTTTTCTGGCACTTTGATCATTTACTTTATGCCTCTAGAACTATAAGACAATACATTTTTGTTTAATTTTTACATTTTGTTGTTGCCACATGGTCTATGGTATTTTTTATAGCAGCTGAGTAGATTAAGACACCATGTTTTATAATTTAGCATACATTCCATTGCCAATGGGCAAGGAAACATTAGAAAATCACTCTGGCTGCAATATGAAAGATGGTTGTAGGCTGTTATGGAGAAATGGCAGTGTAAAATTCATGTTTGTTTAAAAGGTAGATTGGCATAGTTTAATAACTAATTACAGAGAGAATAAAGAATGTTTATGTTTGAAATGTATTGACTAAGTGTATGACAGTAATACTCAAATTTGGGGGTTGAGGAATGCAGAAAAGCTTGGTATTGTTCATGTTGAATTTGAAGTCATTGTGAGACATTCAAGTAGAGACACCCAAGAAGAAGTTGGATATATCTGTCTGAAAATCAGAAGGAAGAGTGAATGGATACATAGAATTGCTCTTGGTTAGGATTTATGTGTGAGTTTAATCCATGGGAAGATATTTAAAGAATAATAGGGACTAGGATCTAGAAAAGATACTTAAGAGTAGAAAAATAATGATTTAAAAGAGTAGCAGAGGATAAAGAGCTTATAATAAAATATATCCAATAATGGAGTACAAATCTAAAACTAGAGAACTTTTGAGGGAGAATTAGTGTAAGGTAAATTTCCATAATGGGAATATGGTCAATGTTTTCAGTTTAGATGCAGTAGGTGTCTTCAAAATATGAATAAAGATATTTATTTTCTCATTTTCCATTACAGAGGGCAATATATGATAGTCTATATTTAAATACAAATTTAATTTCAAAGATTAAAAAACAAAGCTACTCTGAGTATTCATTTTCACTCCTCATATATAAAAATTTTTCTAAGATGTAAAAATATTATTTTACTACTTAGAGACATTGTTATCCAAATCCTTTGTAGTTTACAGTACAGAACCTTGCTAAGTATGATTTTTATGTGCGCTATACCAGTGCAGGAGTCACTCATTTGCAATGAATGTCTGATGTATATCATATAAAATATTATCAATTACTTGAAAACTAAATTTTCCTATTTGCAGAAAAATAAAGATACAAGACATATTTTTTGGAAGTCCTACCAAGAGAAATCAGGCAAGAAAAAAAAAGAGTATCCAAATTGGAAAAGAATAAATCAGACTATTTCTGTATGGTAATGATATGATCTTATACCTAGAAAACCCTAAAGACTTCTCCAAAAGACTCCTGGACTTGATCAATGAATTCAGTAAGTCTCAGGATACAAAAGTAACACACACACATCAGTAGCACTGCTATACATCAGTAGTGACCAAGCAGGTAATCAAATCAATAACTCAATTCCATTTATAATAGCTGTCAAAAAATAAAAATACCTGGGAATATATTTAACCAAGGAGGTGAATGACCTCTATAAGAAAAACTACAAAACACAGATGAAAGAAACTGCAGAGGACACAAACAAATGAAAAAAATACCCCATGCTCATGGATTGGAAGAGTAAACATTGTTAAAATGGCTATATTACCCAAAGTAATTTATAGATTCAACACAATTCCTATCAAACTACCAATGTTATTTCTTATAGAATTAGAAAAAACAATCCTAAAATTCATATAGCATCAAGAAAGGAGCCAGAATAGTCAAAGCAATCCTAAGCAAAAAGAGCAAAGCTGGAGTATCACATTACCTGACCTCATATTATATTACAAAATTTATTACCAGAGCAGCATGGTATTGGTACAATAGGAGACATGAACCAATGAAACAGAATAGAGACTCCAGAAACAAATCCAAATTCCTACAACCAACTGATCTTTAACAAAGCAGACAAAAACGTACATTGGAGAAAGGACACCCTTTTCAACAAATGGTGCTGGGGAAATTGAGTAGCTACATGCAGAAAAATGAAACTTGATCCTTGTCTCCCACCATATACAAAAATTAACTTGAAATGGATTAAAGACTTAAAAGTCAGACCTGAAACTGAAAATTCTAAAAGAAAACTTAGGAAGAACTCTTCTCGATATTGACCTTGGCAAATAATTTGCGGCTAGGACCCCAAACACAAATGCAACAAAAACAAACATAAACAAGTGGGACTTAACTAAACAAAAAAATTTGCACAACAAAAGAATTTCCAAACTGTGCATCTGACAAAGGACTAACGTCTAGAATCTATAAATAAGCCAGACCGCAAGAACAAAGCAAATAACCCCATTAAAAATGGGCAAATGACATGAACAGACTTCTCTCAAATGAAGATATACAAATTGCCAGCAAACATATAAAACATTGCCTAACATCACTAGTCATCAAGGAAATGCAAATAAAAATAACAGTGAAATATGACCTTACACCAGTCAGAATGGATATTATTAAAAATCAAAAAAGCATACATGTTAGCGTGGATGTGGTGAAAAGGGAACATATATATGAACTGTTGGAAGTGTAAATTAGTACAACCTCTATGGAAATTGGTATGGAGACTTTGCAAAAACTAAAAGTAGATCTACTATTAAATCCAGCAATCATGCTACTTATTATCTACCCAAAGGAACAGAGGTCATTATACAAGAAAGACACAAGATACCTGCACTCATATTTTTATTGCAGCACTATTCACAATTGCGAAGATGATGAATCAATCTAAATGCCTATCAACCGATCAGTGTATAATGGAAATGCGAGATTGTGTGTGTGTGTGTGTGTGTGTGTGTGTGTGTGTGTGTTATACAATATATATATTATTCAATATTCCATATATATGTTATAGAATACTACTCAGCCATAAAAATGATAAAATAATGTCTTTTGCAGCAACTTTAATAGAATTGTAGAACATAATTCTAAGTGAAATAATGCAGGAATGGAAAACCAAACACTAAATGTTCTCACTTATAAATGGGTGCTAAACTAAGAATCTGCAAAGGCATAGAGAGTGGACATTGGAGACTCAGAAAAAGAGGGTGAGTTTTGGGGAGAGGGATGAGAAATTGCCTATCCTATGCAATGTACAAAGTTGAAGGTGGTGGATATACTTAAAGCTCAGACCTCACTACTACACAATGCATCTATGTAATACCCCCTCCCCAAAATCTGTACTCTCTAAAGCTATTGGAATGAAAATGAAATACAATAAAATAAAAATTATTTTTTACAGCATCTAGAGTTGGAAAGAAAATAGCATTTATTTAAGACAAATAGTGAGTAAAGTCTTGATCCTAAGACAAACTGATTACATAGTAAACCCAGTTAAGAGAGAAAAATGGCAGGCTTTACAGTACCAATGTGGTTATTTGAGTACTGAATTTTAATTTTTGGTCATTTGAATGCTTTTAATTCTTATTTTGTACTTGCATAATTTACATACATAGACTCCACCTTTAAAAACTGTCCAATGAAATTTCAGTGTATTTTAACTCCAGCCATCCAGTCTCTGATATGATGAGAGGAAAGTGGTTTTCTTCTTATTTTGGATTTCAAATAAGATTATTTACTATCAGATATCCCTGTATATAAAATGCAAATTATTAATATAAGCAAAGATAGCATTTTACCTAAGTTATATAGTAAACACAAACAAAGTTTAATGGAACAAAATAATGTTAAGTAAAGAGAAAAAAGACTTACAAAAGAGTAATATTTTTAAGCCCTGTGATCATTTAACTAGAGTCAACAGGTTTGGGATTGTTTTAAAAACAGATACTCATTTTTGGGTAATAATTTCAGGTCTATTTAAAAGTTTTTCCTCTTTGGATTAGATAAACCACACGAGACTACAATTTTTTAGGTAATAAAATCTGTGGGCATTATGCTATACCCAAAGGAATAGCAAGAAAAATAATTTTGTTTTTGTTTCTATGGGAAGAGATCTCTGCATGTATTAAAAGTCAGCTTTGATAACTATTATTAACAAACCTATTTTACCATTTTCACAATTTCATAGAAATTTAGAAACACATGTGTTTCCTAGCCCAGCCAGGATCATGAGAAGCTCTGCTTGTTATAAGCAATATGTGAGATTTTTTTTTTTTTTCATTTGGTGGACTATCCTTGGGACAAATTAGAGGATTTGTCATGCAATTTCCTAGACTTAGATTTAGGAGAATGACAATAGTCTTTTTTTTTTGAGTCGGAGTCTCACTCTGTCGCCTGGACTGGAGTGCAGTGGCCGCTCCTGGCCACCACAGCCTCCACCTGCTGGGCTCCGGCGATCCTTCCGCCTCAGCCTTCCAAGTAGCTGGAACTACAGGCCCGCGCTACCACGCCCGGCTATTTTTTTTTTTTTTTTTTTTATTGTAGAGATGAGGTCTCACCAAGTTGCCCAGGCGGGTCTCGAACCCTCGGGTTCAGGCAATCCACTCACATCAGCCTCCCAAAGCGCAGGATTACAGGCTGAGCCACTGAGCCCAGCAGTCTTGTTTTAAAATAATTTATAATTTAAAAAAATATATTTGTTTAATTGTGCAAATGAGAAAATTACTTGCATAAAAAAGGTAGATTCAGGTGTATTGAAATCTCAAGTTTGTATAACTTTGATGGCCTCTTTTAAAAAGAGGGTATAAAATTATGAAGACTAAATTAGGTAATTTGCATTCACTTATTTACATTGAGAAATGAAATGGCAACATATTACAAACTGCAAAATGCTTTTTAATATCACAAGCATCATAAAATCCAGGAAAAAAATAATTGCTAAGTGAATCTCCAGACACATTTCTAATTGTTCCAATATTTTTGGCTCGCATTCTCAGATCTCCTACTTGTATGGAAACAATTTTTTAAAAGACTTTATGTTTTTAGAGCAGTTTTGGGTTTGCAGAAAAATGTAGCAGAAGGTACAGGGATTTCCCATATCCCTCCTGCCCAACACATACATGGTATTTTCCATTGTAAACATCCCTCATAACTGATGAATCTAAATTGACATCATAACCAACATTCATAATTTATTTATATTGTGGTTTTCCATTGGCAGTGTACATTTTATGGGTTTGGAAAAATGCACAGTGACATGTGTCTATCATTGTAGTATCATACAGAATAATTTCACTATTCTGTGCTCCACTTTACCAACCCTTACCTCCCTTCCCCTAAATACTGACAACCACTAATCCTTTTTCTGCCTCCATAATTTTGTATTTTCCACAATGTCAAGTTGTTGGAATCTTACAGTTTATAGCCTTTTCATTTGGCTTCTTTCACTTAGTGATATTGATTGTATTTAAGATTCCTATAGATTTTTTCATGACTTGATAGCTCATTTCTTTTTCAAATGTAATAATGTTGTGTTGTCTGGATGTACCACAGCCTATTTTTCCACTCACCTACTGAAGGGCATCTTGGTGGCATCCATGTTTCTATAGCCTTTTATTTATTCAGTTCTTTGTTAAAGTGTTGTAGTTTTCCTCATGTAACTCTCTGCATTAAGCCTCTAGTATATCATCAGTTACAGTTGAAGATTTCCAAATCAGGCTGTGGTTTCCATGGTGGTTTCTGCTCATAAGTCTCTTCTCCCTTAAGCCATATCCCCTTATGTTCTTGTCTGTCCAACATTGGGGACAGCACTTTGCCCTGTGTTCTCCCCTCTATTATAGACGCAAGAAGAGGTGTTGACTTTAAGTCTGTTCAGCTTTTTATTTGTTAAGACAGAGGGTGACTTTCAAGCTTTTTATATGTGGAACTGGAAACCAGATTTGACTCCCCATATGGAATTGTTCACTGTTTGTAGCCCAATAAGTGATGTTTAATGTATAAACTAGAAGTTCTGATAATTTCTGTTTTGCACAATTACTATCGGAGAGGGTAAAAGAAAAAAGGTATTGTGTATACATAAGTATATACATTGCATTATTGAACATATGAGTACTCCTGTTTGGAGAATTTGACTAGGAGTTTATTAGAGTTAAATCTTCCACTTTTAAGTTTGCTCATAAAATTATTGGAATTTCCATGATTAACTCCTTAATCTAGTCTTTGCAAACTTTGTTTTTCTTTCACTGTGTACAGATACCTAATGCAAAGTGCAGTGGAGCACTTTCCATTATGATAAGCTCACAACGACTATGTCTCTATTTCTTGATACTAAGGTAAGTTGGCATAGTAGAAACCATCTTTACCAGAAGCTTTTTAATGTAGTAATTAGACTACTAATAACTATACATAAAAGTTGCTGCAGTTCACATAAAGACATTTATCTACACATTAAATAAATGTCAAATGAATTCAACTTTCTTGTATCTCCAAAATTAACAAAATCACTTTACTCAACATCTGATAGTTTATAATGTACAAGAATTTTACTTGACTGTAATAAAAAATATTTCTGCAAAATTGTTAAAAATATAGGATCACATCAACACATTGCTAAAGCTTCTTCCAGGGCCCATGAAGGGTTCATAAAAGTGAGAAGTGCTGAATGTTAAACTTCATTAGCTTCACGTGAATCTACTTTTGAACTTCTATTCTTAATCACACATTTTTATGATTACTAAAAACAGCTTCTCAGTAATAAAAATAATGCATGATGTATTTCAGTGACAGTCAAGGTACTTAATTATAGGATGAAATCTGGGTTATTTTTCATGAGGAAATAATTGCTACAATTATCTTTAGAATTGATATGCATTTAAAAGAAGTATTTTTAAAGAAATGTTCTAATTGTCTTGATTTTGTATAGTTTCCAAATTTCTTTCTTCTTATGGAAATCACAGTTCTTGTTATACATGAACTCTTAAGAGAAATCATTTTAGTGATGACTAATTATTGGAATGGCACACGTGCTGTTTGTACTTTATATTTTCTGTTTATAAATAGTGTTTTATTTTCCTCAAGAGACAAAATTATTGTGAAATATAAAAACTATCATAAAAGGTAAATTAACATGAATATGAATTATATTAAAAATTAGAATATGCCAACTTTTATTTTTATAAAGATGGTTTTATTTTATATAAATTGATCAAGACTCGACAGGTTATAATAGATAAATAATGTCTAAAAAAGTTATTTTGCTTGAAAATACAATCTCTGGCAATTTCTACACAGCAAGATCTATTTGTCTATTACCACTTTCATGCACTCACTTTTATAAATAAGTAATGGGAAATGAATTCATACAAGTGAAAAAGGACATTTGATAGCACTAAAATGTAAACAGATTTTTAGAATTGACACCTTTTGGCTGTAGCAAACTGAAATAAATCCTTAGTGACTTGGAAAATATTTTCACTTCAGCACTGAATTCAGTGACGTTTTCTCTTTTGAATTTTTTGTGTATTTCTATTCCATAGTGAATATTAAGAGCTATTTTCAGCAATCAGATGTGCATTCTCTAAGGAGAAAGAATCTAAACAAATATGAGAAGTGTTCCAAGGGAATTTTGTGGACTCTTAATGACTACTCATGTAAAATAAATTAATAAAAGTAGATGCATTAGACAAAAACTCACTTCTATTGATGATTTTACTTTGAATCGCTAATGACTTTCTCATTGTGATTTATAGCCTTAAAAGATGTCTGAGAAAGAAACAAAATATATTATAAAGATAATTCTTTTTGACATCTGATAGCAATGTCCAGATTCTCTTTTTAGTGATGAACATGGTATTAGGGCATAATCTCTCTAAATAAGGAATTTTTTTCTTTTTTTTTTCAGTTGGAGTCTCACTCTGTCGCCCAGACTGGAGTGCGGCCTCGACCTGCTGGGCTCCAGCGATCCTTCCGCCTCAGCCTTCCGAGTAGCTGGAACTACAGGCGCGCGCTACCACATCCGGCTAATTTTTTTTGATTTATTGTAGAGATGAGCTCTCACCAGATTGCCCAGGCGGATCTCGAACCCACGGACTCAGGCAATCCACTCACCTCAGCCTCCCAAAGCGCGGGATTACAGGCTGAGCCACCGAGCCCGGCTAGGAATTTCTATTATAATTCTCAAATATGCACCTGGCTCCGTGGCTCAGCCTGTAATCCCAGCGCTTTGGGAGGCTGAGGTAAGTGGATTGCCTAAGCCCGTGGGTTCGAGACCCGCCTGGGCAACTTGGCTAGACCTCATCTCTACAATAAATCAAAAAAATTAGCCTGGCGTGGTATGCACACCTCAGCCTTCCAAGTAGCTGGAACTACAGGTGTGCA
>CAUYQG010112320.1:0-14418 GCA_963574415.1 Tarsius wallacei | reverse complement strand
GAAGTTTGAGACCAGCCTGGGCAACATAGTGAGACTCTATCTCTATATTAAAAAAAAAAGAAAGAGAGAGAAAATAAGGGTCAGAGACTGCACAGATAACAGAGGTAACAAGTGGCGGCACCAAGACTTGAACCCAGGTCTGGCCGACTTCAGAGCCCACAGAGACTCTGGTGGAAAGCACCCAGTGTGTGAATGAATTGAGGTTCTTGCTCTGGTCAGGTTGGGTGGCATGCTGCGTGTTTACATAATAATGGAATTTTACTACCAGGGTGGGAGTGGCCGGGGTGGGGGACACAGCATCAGTAATGGTAACTGATCTCAAACCAGGCAAAGTGGGGACCAAAGGGAGACCTAAACTTTACCTGTGTGATGACCACTTGTATATCTAATCCTGAATTGCACCCCACATCTTTAAAATTAAAAAAAGAGGACAGGCTCGGTGGCTCAGCCTGTAATCCCAGCACTTTGGGAGGCCGAGGCAAGTGGACTGCCTAAGTCTATAGGTTCGAGACCCACCCCGGCAACTTGGCGAGGTCTCTACAAATAAATCAAAAATTAGCTGGGCATGGTAATGTGCACCTGTAGTTCCGGCTACTTGGAAGGCTGAGGTGGAAGGATCACCGGAGCCCAGCAGGTCGAGGCTGCGGTGACCGGAAGCGTGCCACTGCACTCCAGTCTGGGTGACAGAGTGAGACTCCAACTCAAAAAAAAAAATTAAAAAAAGAGTTTTATCACCATGTCAGTAGCTCTTGAAGGTTCATAGAACAGTTCTTCTTGGTTAATTCCTTGGATCTCCCAGGAGTCCTGGGAGGTGAGCAGGGCCAGTGGGGAATCCCTTATTTTATAGGTGAGGGTTCTGGGACTCTGAGACTTACCCTGAGTCACTCTTTGGCTTCCAGGCTCACTGCTGTCCCTGCTGCCAGTAACTCCTGACACCCTGGCAGCACCATCAAGGGATTTTAGCATTGCCATACCAACAGTCTGTAGTTCCCTGAATTTTGGGCATTTGCATATCACTCTTACCAGTTAAAAAATCTGCTTACTCACGAATGTTTGTTGCAGCTCTATTCACAATAGCAAAAACATGGAACCAACCGTGCTGGCCATCGAAGCTGGACTGGATTAAAAAAAATGTGGTACTTATACACAATGGAATATTATGCAGCCATAAAGAAGGAGAAACATATGGACTTTGCAGCAATTTGGATGGATTTAGAGCCTATCACACTCAGTGATGTATCACAGAAACAAAGAACAGAGTACCTATGTTCTCACTTATAAGCGGACCTTGAACAATTATCATAATAATATAAGAAAGGAATTGGCAGTAGTGGGAAACTGCTAGGGAAGGGGTGGAAGTGGGATTGGCAGTTGAGGGAAACTGCCAGGGGAGGGAGGGGCACACCTCATCAACAAGGGTACCTGCATAATGAACATTTTATACCTAACCCCGAATTGTACCCCACATCTTTAAACTAAAATAAAAAAAACAAAAAATCTGCTTACTTAAAAACCCAACCTGAAAACCAAAAAACTCGAGCCAATCCTAAGCAATATTATCAGTATACTCATGGTCTGACATTTATTCAACAAATATTTATTGAGAACCTACTATATACCAGACACCAGACACAGGGAGTACATCAGTGCACCCAAAGAGAAAACCACTGATCATATACTGGGAGGGAGACACACAATGAATGAATGATTAAATGTGTGCAGCTTCAGGTGGTGTTATCGATATGAGGTAGACTAAAGCAGACGGAGGTGGGAGAGACCCACAGGGCAATGCAACAGTTATATACATAAATTTTCTGTGTACATGAAATCAGTGCATAACTGTTAGAATAAAAATGTCCAGTCCAGGCACGGTGACTCATGCATATAATCCTAGAGCTTTGTTGTTCAAGGTCAGGAGTTTGAGATCAGCCTGGGTAACATAGTGAGGCCCCCATCTCTCAAAAAAAAAAATTAGCTGGGCATGATGGTGCACACCTGTAGTCTCAGCTACTTGGGAAGCTGAGGTGGGAGGATCGCTTGAGCCTAGGAGTTCGAGGCTGCAGTGAGCTATGATTGCACCACTGCACTCCAGCCTGGGTGATAGACCAATACCTTGTCTCTAAAAAACAAAGTCCTTTCAGGTGCCATCTGGATTTGCCTTATATCACCAGGATTATGCAAAACACACACCATCATTTGGAAAGCCTTCAAACAGTGCCAAGAAGACAAACCAGGTAGGAGCAGAAAACAGGTTCTGAGAGGTGTAGTGATTTGCCCAGGCTCACATAGCCAGAAGGTGCTGGACCTGGGCCCTGTGGCTCCATCTCCTGCCTCTGTCATTTCCCAAGTTGAATACAAATTCTTCTCCCAATAAAAGCTTGAACCTGCAACTGACCTAATTTCTCTATGAAGCCGCACTGCCCATCCACATCCGACCTGGTGATTAGCCTCACATGTGTGGGCTGGCGATGTCTCCCAGCATCCTTGGAGGGCAGGAAGGGTTGCAATTGATCGCCCCGTTGCTTTAGCTCTGTTGCCCAGGCTGAGCCACTGCCAGAGACAAACTGGCAGGTATTTTGAGGGGAGACAGCATCTCTCCGGTCACCCCTCCTTAATAAGCCTCCAGTCACTGCAAATGATGATAACCGTGTCTCCTTTTACAGGTGTTTCTACCTGCCTCCTAGCCCCTCACTCAGTTGGGTTCCCCAGGGGCCGAAATCCCACTCACCTGTTCAAGATAAAAAGCAAAGCAGAGCTCCCCACTCACAGAAAGGGCATTGGTAATATGCTGTGTCTTTGAAGAGTGAATGCCTCATTCAAGGACGTTGACTTATCTGGCTTCAAAATATCTTCCTTTCATGTGAGGTTATCCAGGTGGATCTATTTCAGTTGGAAACTATAAAGCTCAGAGAGGTCAAGTGACTTGCCTAAGGTTGCACAGCATAGCTGGAGAATGACCTTGAATGAAGCTAGGCAGGATAACCTCAGGGCTGTTATGCAGATGAAATTAACACTGGTCATGTAGAAGAGCCGGGCAACAAGATATAGTTAAATATTAATACACTTATTCCCTTAGGTGGACCCTACTGTGTCAGGTCTAGGAATGGTATGTTGTTATTATCTTTACTAATATTAATATTAGCAGTGATATTGTCTTCAAATATGAAGGATTAGGAGATCACTGGGGCTTGTCGTGTCTCCTGTGGTGATGCAGGAAATATCTGTTGATGGATTGAGAAGGCCACCTCAGTAAGGTCAGGGAAATAATAATCCTCGCTGTCATTTATTAAGCACTAACCACATACCAGTCACTCCACTAAGTATTTTATAAGGTTTTTTCTTTTCTTTTCCTTTTTTTTTTTGGAGACAGCATCTGGCTCTGTCACCCAGGCTGGAGTGCAGTGGTGTAATCGTAGCTCACTGCAGTCTCGACCTCCTGGGCTCAAGCAATCCTTGTGCCTCAGTCTCCTGAGTAGCTGGGGCCACGGGCACATGCTGCCACGCCTGGCTAGCTTATTCAGGCTGGCCTTGAACTCCTGGCCTCAAGCGATCCTCCCGCCTCCCAAAGTGTTGGGATTACAGGTGTAAGCTGCTGTGCCTGGCATATGAAATATTTTTTAAAAATTAAAATCACACGGAGAGCTTAGATCAGTGGTTCTCAACAGAGTCATAGGAGGGCAATGTGCAAGGACATTTTCGGTGTTCACAACTGTGGCGCGGGGGTGGGGGTGCTACCGGCATCTAGTGTGGAGAGCCAGGGTTGCTGTCCATCATCCAACAGTGCACAGGACAGCACCCCCCCCACCAAGAATTATCTGGTCCCAAATGCCAATGGTGCCAAAGTTGAGAAAATTCCAGTTTGGATTCAAATAGTTCTGCAAAGCATATTGTATAAAATAGCAAGGTCTCAGGCCTTATCCCTCTTCCCCCTCCCCTCCCCACTTTTGCCTTTCTTGGTGGGTTATTTTATTTACCTACACGTCTCCAAAGAGCCTGCTTTTGTGTGGCTTGTGATTACTCCATTCTAGACGTTATCTGTTGGTTCCTCACAATGAAATGTGAGGTGTTAGCTCCCCCTTCTCTACTCCCACCTGTGCCTGCCTACACACATGACTCCCCCTGCCCGCATAGATCTGATATAATTTCTGTTGGATCAATATTCGGCCTTTACCTTACCCTAACCGTAAATGACGTTTGCGGCGGATGTTGCCGTCAACTCAGATGACTTTTCTGTCCTGCAAAACCTTTTGTTCTCTCTGAAGTTAATAATTGCCTTGTTTTTCCCTTGGCTTCGTTTTCTGTGTACTTTCTACTAACTCAACCCTCAAATCTTTGCCAATTGTCTAAATTTCCTTTCAAGATATTCAGAACCATCAGGGAGAAAAATCTATCAAGTGTGCCTCCCAGAAGGAGTCTCTAAGTGTTTTGCAGGAATTGTTTTCATGTAAGACTCATAACAGCCCACGAAGCGGGTACCATTATCATCATCATTTGACACCTGCGGAATTGGCTGTCAGAGATGTCCTTTGGGTTCTGAAGATTACACAGCTCTGGGATTCCTTACATACCAGAAAGTCACCCTAAGACAACGCCCTTTAAAATGCCTCCTATAACTAGACCTTCATCAGTCTCAATGAAACCAGGGCAGCTTATTCATTTCTGTATCTGCCGTGTGCCCCATAGAGATGTATACAGAAACAGAGACACACAGACACAGACAGACACAGACCCACATGTGTATACCTACAGACACACACACAGACACACAATGCCAGGCATGGATCAGGACTCTGGTTACTGTTTGTTGAATGAATAAGTGAAGACTTTTGAGAGGCAGTGGAAAATGTGCCCAGTGTTCCCGGGCTGAGGATTAGAGCAGGTGGGGCTTGGTCAGGCCACTGTGGGCGAATTGCTTAACCTCTCTAGCCTCAGTCTCCCCATCTGTAAAATGGAGCAGAACACACCTGCTTCACAGAGTTGTTGGACATAGGGAGAAGGAGCTGGGAAGTGCAAATACTCAGGAACCTAGAAAACACCACACCGATGACACAAGGGCACTTTTGTCCCTATGTGGGGGGAGCAGATATCTGCAAAGCTTCTCCCTTCCTTCTTCCCCTCCTTCTTCTCTTCTAAGTGAAACATGGCATAATTAATTTAGAAAGGAAAAAGAAGTGCCTCATGGAGAAAAGACATAGTTCAAGCTAGTTCTAATATAATAAAATATTTATATTAGTGTGCCATAAAAAAGGATTTGCTCTTCTCTTGCCTGGTATCATTAGTGGGTAGATATGTAACATCTTATTTTCTCGCCTCTTTTTTTCTTCTCTCTTTTCCAGCAATGTACCGTTTCGAGTCGTCGACTAAATACAAGGAAATTTTTCTTCATGATAATAACAATAGATGATATTTATTTAGTGCTTACTGTGTGTCATCACAACCACAAGCCCTTTTAGACACTGGCTTATTTAACTCAAACCACAACCCTAGGAGGTAGGGACTATCATTTTTCCCATTTGACAGATGAGGAAACTGAGGCATACACTGGTCACTGGTTCCCACTGTCCATTCTGACTTCAAAGCCCTTGGCCTTCCCTGTTCCCTTCTGCCTCCTCTCTGTGCTGTGCTGCTTTGACCCTACGGCTTTCAAATAGAGGCCAGATGTCCAGAGGCTTTTTACTGGGGAAAGACAACCAATAATCAACGCCTTTTCAGCCTGCAGTAAACGGAGATACCAAGAACTCTGAATTGTTGCGGTTCACATTTTGGGTGATGATGTAGGTCTTCTAGCCAGGAGTGGAGAAATCCTGGAAATCCATTTTCAGTGAGGTTTTGAGTCTTGGCAACACAACATTGGAACCAGCTCAACTATCATGAATAAAAGAGCCCCTGGAGGGGCCTGGGACAGCTCATCCCGATTAAGCCAGTTTTACTGTCAAAGGAACACGATTTGTAGTCTCCAGAACTTTCCTTCCTGCATCTTCCTTCCCTGCCTTGTAGCTTCTGTGTCAGCTCTTCCTGATCACAAAGTGCACGATCCCCTGCAGATCTCAGTCAGAGTCAGGCTGTGGTGGGCCCCAGACAAGGGTTGACCCATGCAGACACACAGATACACACACACACACAGACACATACACCGACACACAGAAGCACACGGAAAGATACACAGACACACACATACAGATCTACACAGAAGCAGAGGGACACACCGACACACACACATATACAGACACACACACATATACAGACACAAACACAGACACGCATATAGACACAGACACACGCAGACATACGTAGAAACAGACAGACAGAAACATACATGCATATAGACACACACATACAGACACACAGACAAAAGCACATGCATACACATGCAGACACACACACAGACATACAGATACACATATAGACACATAGACACAGACACATGCATACAGACATACACAGAAACAGAGAGACACACAGATACACACGGACACACAGAAGCAAACACAGAGATGTACACATACACAGACACACAGACATACACATACATGCATAGAAACACACACATAGACACAGAAACACACACAGACAGAAACATACCGACATGCACACCCCTCTGCCCATTTGTTTCATTCACCATCTTTAAAATCATAATATCCCCAGTCCTCAGTTTCAGGTCCTGGCATACAATAGGTGCTCAGCAAATGTCTATTGAATGAATAAGTGCATTGATGACTCGATTATTCTCTCTTTGCCCTGTTCCGAATGTTTTGGTGTTTGTTCTTTTGGCTTGCCTGGGTACTACTGGAAAAGACGAGTGGAAGGGATTACTGTATTCATTCTGGACAGATGCCAAGCTCCTCAGCATGGCTTGTAAGGTTCTCTGTGATGTGACTCCTGCCAGCTTCTGCCTTATTCCCCGCAGCCCTCTGGTGTGTCCAACTCCACTCTCAGTGGTTTTTAATCTTTTCTGAGTCACAGAATTCTTTGAGGAGCTGATGAAAGCTACAGACCCTCTTCTCCTATGTATAGACATCTCCTTATTCAAACAATGTTCTATAACTAATTTCCAGGATCCCTGAGGCCTATGTATGAATCTCCAAGAGTGGCATAGGACACAGGCTAAGAACCCTTGTCCTTGTCTTATTATTTGCAGGGCCAAGGAAGCCCAGAAAGAGGCAACGGCTTGCCCAGGGTCATGAATGATAGAACTGGAACTGAGAACCCAGGTCTCTGGATCTCCATTTCAGGGCTTTCTCCCTTTCACCATCCTGTGTTGATGAATGAACGCCATGTAATTAGTTAATACAATGAACAATTAAATCAGACATTCCCCTCAGCCTTCTCCATCCATCAAGTCCTCAGCTCTGGCAGCTCTGTCAGATGCTCAAATACCAACGGTTTCTGGAGTAGAGCATTCTTCCTTGTAGTTTGGTATTTTCTTGATGATTATAAATGGGAGTGATTACAGTTGACTGTTCCACTGGGCGTCTGCCACATAACTGGCACAGCTCTTCCTCCAACTTGCAAAATGGAGTCAAGAGAGCATCCCAAATTAAAGTTGTTTGTCCCAACTGTTGTGACTTGCCATGATCTTGGGTCAGGGACACGTGGTCAGCTCATTTCTCAGTGTTCTATGTCTCCTTTAATGGGTCCACTGACTTTCCCAATTTCCTAAGGCAGAATCAACATATAACCCAACACATCTCTTTCCTCATCTCTTCAGTCAAATCTATCACCAAGACTTGCTTCTTTTCACTGTGCATCCAATTCATCCCCGTCTGTCATCTTTGCTGCCACCACTTTAGCAAATGAGGCAACATTATCTGCAGCATGGAGAATGGCCATGACCTCCCCCAGTTAGATGACCTGCTGAGATATTAGCTAGGGGCCACTTGTCTTTCACTTCTCACCATTTTCTGTTTGGGCCAGAAACATGGTACATTAGTCAGGATGGGTAGTGCTATGCTGCTGTAACAGACAACCAGTGGGTTCAAAACAAAATGGTATTTCATACTTATGTGAAGCCAGCTAAGGTCTCACTACACTCTGGGACTGCTGTCCTCCAAGATCAGCTCAGCACTCCAAGCCTCTTTGATCTTATGGCTCTTCCATATTAATACAATCTTCCTCAATTGCTGCATGGGGAGAAAAGAGTTGTTTAGCAGCTCTGAAATGCTTCCACCTGTCTCTTCTGCTCCCATTTTATTGACCATGGCAATCATATGACTACGTCTAATTCAAAAGAGCACTCATATCTAATCACTTCCCCCAAGGAGTGGGTAGTAGAAGAGAAGCTGACTGGAGGCCAGGTAGGAGGGGCATTTGAGGAGACGGGGGTGGGGGGTGGGGGGGTGGGGGGGGAGTGTGGAGAAGAGGGGAGAGGAAAGGAGAGGAACAGAAGAGACACAGAGAGAAGAATGGAGAGAGAGGGAGGAAGGAAGGCAGGCAGGAAGGGAAAAGGAGAGAAAGAAGAAGAAGAAGAAAAGGAGGAGGAGGAAGAAAAGGGAAAAGGAGAGAAGAGGAAGACAGAGACAAGAAGAAAAGAAGAGAGCATGGGGAGTAGAGAGAGATGACAGAAGAAAGGAATAGAGAAGGACAGAGAGAGAAAAAGAGAAGAGGAGGAGGAAAGGGAGGAGGAGGAGAATGAAGTAATAGGGAGAGGGAGGAAGGAAGAAAGAGACAAAGCATTTCACTCAAGTGTATTTGTTCCACGTCCTGGAGTTGAATACTGGGGCACCACTTTGAGTATAGAGATCCAAGACAAGAGACACCCATGTCTCCTTGGTCCCCTCTGATCCTCTGATCCTCAGCAGACCCACTCTCTTCAGTGATGATGAAGCCCAGATCAGGGGTGGCTGCGAGGAGTGTTGGGCAGAATGAAGGCAGCCCCAGAGGGGGTGGGAAAGGGGCTAGCTGTGGGAGGAGAGAGGGAGGGAGAGAGAGAAGGCTGGTCCCAGGAGGAGGGGACTTGTGTGTGCGGCAGAGGGTGTGTGGAGGAGCTGAACAGATGAGAACCAAAGGAAGATGTCGCTCCATCTCATGGACCGGCGGAGAAGGCCAGCTCAAGGATCAGAAGGGACATGCTACATCCAACGCAGGGACTGGCACAGGCAGCACAGAGGCAGATAAAGATGAAAAGGATCCCTGGGCTGGTGTGTGCGTGAGCTCCCTGGAGTGGAAGGGCATGAGAGAGATGGAGGAGAATTAGCACCCCGAATGTATGTGAGTTGTAACCTGCAGGCTTATCTGCATGGGCTGAAAATATGTTTCCTGCAGCAGGCAGAACAGAGGCTAGGTGCCAGAAATTCAACTGGGTTCTAGAAAATAAAGAAGCTTTTTATTTTTTTGAATGTTTAAGACTTTCTTGGGGTCACAAATATGCTACACCGGTGCTACTCAAACTGTCATTGATGAACTAGTGACAGCCAGCAAGCAGTTACTGGGCCTCACCGAGAAAGTAATTGGGAGTGTTTAGAAACTTTTATAACAATTTGACATTGCTGTGACATCTAAGTAAATTTTGTTGTATTTTACAAAAGTATAGGTACGTGATGGATTGGGGGAAAAATGGTCGTTCTTGACAGATAGTCTGAGAAGCATGACACTGGGTTGCTAAGAGCCTTCTCTCATTCCATGCAGGTCTCCTTCTAATCTGTTTTCCATAGTGGTTGCTGTAAAATGCACATGGGGTCCTGATGCACCTCCATCGACAACCCTCCAGTGATTATCTCAGGTCCTTTTGGATAAAGACGTTTTTACAATAGCCTGCCACACTCTGCATCATCTTGTCCCTGCTCGCCTCCCCCAAGCTCCTCCCCTCTCCTCTCTCCCTGACCCCTGCCTGCTTCCAGGTTACACTTCCTTTTACAGATTCTCAAAAACACCAAGGGCCTTTGACTGTGCTATACCCTTTGCCTGGCATGTTTTCCCCATCATCTTGGTGGATTTCATCCTATTCTACCTTTAAATCACAGTTCCAGAATCACCTCCTCAGAGAGGCCCTCTCCACCCCTGGGTTAGTTGAGGCCCCTGCTTCTTGTCTCTATAACACTCCGCACTCACTTGGATATGTCTGTAAGTAACTTGTAACGTGTCTACTTTCTTTACAGGTGTGTGAAGTCTAAGTGGGCAGAGGTCTTTCCTCTTTTGTTCACCACCATGTGCCACAGCCTAACCTACCTCTAGGTCATCAGGAAATATTTGTTGAGTGAATGAATGCAACATCCAGAGCTCTGGGGACAGGAATTTGAGAGTGTGAAATATGTTTTTTGGAGGCGAGGCCTTTATTTAGTAAAGTGGTTCCCATGCCTCCTTCCTCTGCCCAAAACCTGGCAGCCCGTCCCAAGCTCCTGCTGATAAATCATTTTATTGGCACAGCTGGACAGGAAAGGACAGAGTGAGTAATGGGAGTCAGGCACCGTGTCGTGGACAGAGGCCCGAGTTGACATGGTAACAACAGGTAGACCGATGTGGCCTGGGCAGGAGTCTGGCCTCTGGACACGTCTGGGAACAGGCCCCAGGTCATTTTTCCTCTGTGCTGGGGAGCGTGAAAAGACTAGGGAGGGGAAGGAGGGTGGAGGCTGGTAGAGCCTTCTATCTCCAGCAGCAGGATGAAAATAGCTTTGGCCAACAGTAGTAAAGTGTCCTATGTTTGGGGGCATGAGGATGCCTTTTGATATTTATTTTTGATATGTAATATATATTTGTATATTATTTTTGATGTTATACTGGGCCCTATTTTTAAATTGCAAAAGTAATTGAGTGCTTTTAGCACGAGTCATAATGGTTTGCCGTGTATGGTTAGACATGAAGACCTAGGAACCTGGTTCAAAACCTGGCTCTATCCCCTATCAATTTGAGAAACATGGATGTGTTACTTAATCTCTGTGTGCTTTCATTTCCTCATATGCAAAGTGGAGATAAAGATGGTACTTAGCAGTGTTGCTATGAGGATTGCACGAGAAACACATGTCAGGCATTTTGTACATAGTAAACAATAATATCTGGTTTGGTAAGAACCATCAAAAAATGTAGAAGTAAGTAAAGAAGAAGTAACATCTCTATCTCCCAGCCCATTGCTGGGATGCAAGTTCTCTTAGCTGTGTCTGCCTGGGTATTCAAGCTGCTGCAAATGTACATAGGTCAGGACTGGGATAAAGGGAGGGAAAATGAGGTGCCCTGAGAGTAAACGGTGAGGAAGTGCTTACTCTCAGGGGCCAGCCCTGTTTGTGCATGGACCTGCAGGGGAGAATCACCTTCAGTTCTATACTCTGGGTGACTCACTCGTCTCACCCTACTCCAGGACCTGACATAGATCATGAGGAGGCTTATGATTCTGATAATGGCAGACAAAGTAATTTGGACCATCCCTCACTAGACAGACTGAATAATAAAATATGTATATTTACATACACATATATGTATAAACACATATATGTATAAACACATATATGCAATATATACACACATGTGTACACACAGGCACACACATACAGACACGGATGTGTGCTCATGCACACACGCACACACACACACACACACACACACACAACTTCAAGGCATCAGAGAGCTAACAAGTAATAAAAATTCACCAGGATTTGGGGAGGCTGGAAGCCTGGAAAGATGAGACTAGTATTTGGTGAGTCTGGTTGAGATGAGAGGCTAAAAGGCTGAGTGGTAATTCTGACATCTTCAAAGGGCTAGGGCACAGGGATTGGAACTCATGGCTTGCCAGGGACAGAGGGCCTTGCTTGATGACCTCTCCTTTACTTTAGGTTGGAACCCTGAAGAGCTGCACCCTGGAGGTAAGGGTGAAATGGAAGTAGACTGGCTCTGGCAGAGACTATAGCTGAGCTCTGACTTATCACAATCCCTGAATTTGAATTGAGGGGATATCAGATTGCTAGTTCCTACAGGGACCTGAAAAGAGAAAATATAAATACTTCCTGCAGAAAAATAATATCATTTTAGGCCTCAAGTTATTTATACAAACAAATTTGTGGCATGCAATAAAACAACAGTCAGGCACATGAGGAGATGAGGCAAATAAATAATAACCAGCAGAAACAACAGACAAATGAAACAGACCTCCAGGGCTCCAAATATTGAAGTTATCAAAGACTTTATATTTATAAATTTTTAAAAAATGGTTTTAATTTTTTGTAGAGACAGGGTCTTGTTATGTTGCCCCAGCTGGTCTTGAACTCCAGGCCTCAAGTGATCCTCCCATCTTGGCCTCCCAAAGCACTAGGATTACGGATATGAGCCACCACACCTGGACAAGACTTTACAATAACTCTGCTTTTACCATGAAGCGTAATACTAAAAGAAGCACAAGTCTCCTTTTATTACCATGTTCTAGGAAATAAAAGAAAAAAATTGAGAATTTGGGTAGTTAACTAAAAATAATAAAAAGCAATTGGAAATTCTAGAAATGAAAAAAAAGAAATTAAGAACTCATGTATGAGCTTAACAGCAGATTAGAGTCTGATGAGAACTTGGTTAATTAGAATATGGATCAGAAGAAAATAGAAAATATTCAGAGTCGAGAATGGAGAGACAAAAGGCTAAGAATTCAGATGAGAAGGAAGAGACTTGGAGCACATGGTAAGGTCTAATTGGAACCCCATTAGTCTCATAAGAAGAGGAAGAGAATGGGGCAGAAGGAGATATTTGTAGAAATAATGGCTAAAATGTTTCTGAAACTGATGAAAGATATCAAGCCATAGATTTAAGTTATCCTACAAACACCAGACAGGATAAATATAAAGAAACCAATACCTGGGCACATTCTTAAAAAATTATAGAAAACCAAAAAAGAAACAGCTCTCCTTTTTTTGGCCTCAGATTGGAAAAAATATCCCCCTACCAATTCTCCCTGTAGGGAGGGTTAGGAATTACCTGTCACCACAAAACTTTTCTCATGATGCTATGACGCCTTATTTTATTGTCTGGGAAAAGGCAGAGGTATGGGGTGAGAATTGAAGGTCATAGTGCCAGGATTAGGTCCCTTGGTAAGCCTCTGAGGTAGGTGTCTGACCCAAAGTTCGATGGCTCTTCTTAAAACATAGAGGTACTTAAGGCTAGGCATGTTGGCTCATGCTTGTAATTCCAGCACTTTGGGAGGCTGAGGCAGGAGGATCACTTGAGGCCAGGAATTTGAAATCAGCCTGGGTGATATAGTAAGATCCTATCTCTACAACTTAAAAACAAATAAACAAACACCATCGAGGTACTTGAGATCTTTTTGCTATTAGCTTTGGGCTCTAGTCACAATTTTGGAGCACTGGTTCCTTCATGTGACATATATTTATTGACAATCTACAAATGTATCAGGCACTAGGGATACATCAGTGAATAAAGCAGACTAAAATCTTTGTCTTCATAGCATTTTCATTATAATGGGATAAGACAAAAAAACAAAAGAAATAAAATATTCATTATGTCAGATGGTTATAAGTGCTATAGGGAAAAGTGGGCAGAAAGGGGGACTAGGGAGTGTTGCATTTTCAAATAAAGTAATCAGAGATAACCTTACTGAGAAGATAGCATCTGAGCAAAGACCTGAAGGAGGTGAGGGGAGAGCCAGGCAGATATCTGGAGAGGAGTATGGCTCTTACATCTATTCTATTATAAGTACATAGTTTAATCAAATATTACAAATCACAGATGAAATATGAGCATTAAAAGAGAGGAATTGTTTCTGTGAACATTAAGTTAAATGCTTTAAATGCACTTGAAAAGATGAGTTACAAAGAAATGCTGTCAAATTAGGGGACAAAAACTGAGAATTTGGGGGAAAAAAATCACAAATTGGGAAGAGTGCTACACTCAGGTTACCTCACATTTACCTTTAAAGTGCTCCGCTCTACAGAAATTGGAACTGGATATCAAAAGTAATGTATTACGATTTTGATTTATGCAAGAAAGAGAAAAGGGAATTCCATCAGGGCTCCCCTGCTCTCAGACAAGATCTTTCTACATCAAGAGATGGGTGAACAAATGACATTGCTTTGTTTTAGGTTAAATGAAAACATTTAAGAAACGAATGCATTCTGTTTTATGATTCTTAACTTTGGCTTTCTTGAATAACCCACTCACTACTAGTTCTGATATTGGAAGCAGGCCAATTTGCTGAACATCAATGAGCTGAAAGCTATTTTTCTGAAAATCAATGTGTCAAACTGACATTCTCCCTCCCTGCCTAAATCTATCCTGTCTTGGGGGGGGGGGGGGGGGCGCCGGGGGGGGGGGGGGGGGGGGGGGGGGGGGGGGGGGCGGGGGGGGCGTGGGGGGGGGGGAGGTATGGGATTGTCTCTTCCCCTGGTATGTACCGGCAGGGGGTGCCCCAGCCAGGCCTATCCTGGAATGAGTTCTCCAGCTGCTCCGGGCTTTGCCTCACCATTTCAGCACCTGGCAGGGCACTGGCAGCAG
>CAUYQG010112319.1:0-17615 GCA_963574415.1 Tarsius wallacei | reverse complement strand
GTTTCTCACCACAATCAGTCATTTTCTTGTGGTAATACGTTGGATGATCAAGGTCTTCTGTTTCCTTTCCTTCTTTCTATGAACTAGATCTTCTTTCTCTCTTTTTCCTTGCTTTTTGTCTATAAACTTGCCAGCCCGGGAAAATAAGAAGATTGGTTAGCTTGTTTGTTAGTACCAATGGGGAGAGAAGTATATTCTTTTATCCAAATGTATAACACTTAGCAAATCTCAACTTTGAAAAGGATTGCTGAAAACATTCTATAGTTTTAAGATGTGTGCCACATTCTTTTACTCTTGTTCATGTTAGTACCGTAGGGGTATATGTTTTACTAAATAAGACCCTTCAGAAATTGCCTATTTTGTAACATAGCTGGCAAGAATACTGAGGAAAACAAAGTAAGTCTTTTTTGTTTGTTTGTTTTATGGGTGCAGTGTTAATGCTCATAAGCAATGTTTATTTTTTGTAATTTTATTTTTTCTTATAGAAGAGTTGATAATATGATTATATAAGAACTAGAGATAAATTGGGAATAAGCAAACCTGTTTATTCTCAAGTTTATCATGATCTTTATATAATCACATGTATAAAATCCCATGTTTCAGTGTGGTTTATTTCAGCTGTTTTGCACTGAAAATAGAATTTCCCATCCTTTAAATCTGTTCTTTTGCAACTAGTGTTTCTAAATGCTCTGCATGTTACAAAATGTCACTGAAGGATCCTTAGTAATGGTTTTAATATCTTCATAATAATACCACATGGAACATTTGGTCACTCTCAGTATAAGTTGAGTGTTAGCAGGCTGAGTAATATAATTGTTTTGGAAATAAGTTGTGAATAAAGAAGATATTGTAAAGGAGAGAATAATGTAGGTAGTGCTGATTGACAGGTCATTTCTTAAGCTATTAGAATAATGTTATCATATTTTGGAAAGAAAATTTCATAAACCCAGAGCAGAGTGTTGATGTTTATAAATTATTTTCTTGATTTCTTATGAAATCTTATGAATCCAGGATACTGCTTCTATGACTATCATTTTATACGTATTTGATTACTTTGTATTGTAATTTACAACTCAAATGTGCACAACTCAACTGCAGTAGTTCAGTTAAAATTTAGTAGGTTTATAGCTTTGTTTGGCCCTCGGCACAAGCAATAAAATCCTAGCTTTAAGTACCATTGGGGTTTATAGAATGAAGACATCTGCATTATTATATTAAAATGTTCCTTCGTGTAATAAATATGACTGACAGTAGTGCATGACTTTCTTTATGAAAAATATGTTGATAGCAATATAGTCTTAAATACTGAAGAAACTGCCGATTAAAATTTTATGTGCCTAGTTACCATCTAAATGTTCAACAGATGTCCATATTAAGAGTTTATTACTGGGTATTCCTAATAAAAGTTTTAGTTAAGATTATTTTTTAAATAACCATGAAAACACTGTATTAACCTCTCATTTGTTTTTATGGTGTTTCTGTTTATTATTCTAATATGTTCTTTGGGGGTGATGTGTTTCAATGGTTACAAACTTGAGTGACTTTTCTATAATAAGGTTCCAGTGCCTCTGGTTTTAGCATTGTCTAAATAGTGTTGGATATTTTCCCCTGAATCTACTGAAAACAATTTTTTTAAGTAGGCACAGTCATACACTGGCTTTAGATTCTCAGCTTTGCGTATAATGTTACGGTGACCAACAATCCCTTTTCATTGGAATCTGGGCATTTTCCTGAGACAGAAAACTGTCAGTGCCAAAACTGGGCAAGTCCCAGACAAATCAGGATCATTTATCCCCATAAAGGTAAAACAATTGTGGTCGTGGGAGGCAGTGGCAAAAAGGAAATTTGTCTTCAACTAATATTCCACTTATCTAGGTCTTCTAAAATCAATTATGTGCATAATCAGTCACATAAAACTATTAAGATAATGTAGAATCTTCATCCATTTAGTTTCCATTTTGTAAAAGATGAAAGTTATGAGAAGCTATAATTTTGTACCAGTGTATAACTGTATGTGCTTTTTGCCAGCCATGAAAACATTAAATGCCCCCAATACAATTATGTGTTGTCTATTAATATCTTAAATTTGAATATAGTTCTTTAATTAGTTAAAGAGATATGTAAGAAACTTATGGTTAACACATTATTTTATTATGGACTATATATCACTTTAAGAAGAAAGAAGGTATCTTCCACACATCACTATTTCCTCAATTTCTATTATTATACAGTTCCCATTATTTGGTTTTGAAGTAGAACACATTTTAAAAAATTAAAAGCATAGATATTTCTGCCTATAAATCTTGGTTGTCTTTTTTTTTTTTTTTTGGCCTGAGAATTATAGCATCCATCTGAAAGGTTATTACAGTAAATATTTGTGTTTTTGATGATAAAGTGATTTGATAATTTAACATGCAAATTATAATTATATACCAAACATTGCCTAGGAAGAGAGATAGAAAACTTTATGTAATTATAATTAATATGTGTTACCTAATCTTTACTTTTGTTTAATAGATAAGCTTTTTATTTTTTAAAAGGAACTAACTTTTCTGATATTAAAGATAACGATAAATCTCTTAGGTATTCTCCAAGACATATTGCAGGGATAATATCTTCCTTGAGGATTCGCAAAGGCAGAATTCTTTCTGTTTCTTCACCTATTTCTCTTTATTTATTTCAGATAAGCGCTAAGATTTCATTTTATTTTATATTATTTTCTAAGCTCCCTAAGTGTTCATTTTACATTGAGTTACAGATACTGAATAATTACTATCTGTTTAGCTTCCTGGACAGAGGATTTTTCATATTTACAATAGAATAGGTACTCAATAACTGTGTGTTAGATAAATGGTCAGTAATGCACATATAAAGCTCTAGTAGAAATTTGAAAACAGAACAGATATTTATGACACATTAGGGAGTAAAATAATTAGATACATTATTCCCTTTCAAAGACTTCTGAAGAAAGTCTCCTTAATACATAAGATATTGAATTAGATAGTTAGCTTTGTACCTAAATAAGAAAAAAAACTAATTTCATATTCGTTAGAATGTTTTTTATTTAGCTTATCCAATCCATGATCAGTCTTCCAGAGCATTTTTAAACTACATGCTTCTAATTTTGAAAGGCAAACTATTATGTCACTTTACCTATGGAGAATTTGCATGACAAATGTCAATTAGCAGATATCATTATGTATTAAGTCAGTTAAAGAAATGTGTTCAATTACCAAGCCTATCCTAAAATTGATGGAAAAGACATAATGATGTAGTCATGAAAATTATAATTTACATATTAGAACTTTCAAGTTGTATTAAGGTAACATTTTTATCAAATATAAAAATTTTTAGAACAAAACAAAAAATTGAACTACTAGATAACAAGGTTTAACACATTATGAGATGAAATAAATCATTATAAATACAACTTGTGTTTTTAATTTTCAATAAAGGTATGTGCAGTTAGTATCTGAGAAGTGTTTTCATATGATTAAAAAAATAGGTTAAATCTACTTGCTTCTTATCTAAAAAATAGAAAATACAGCTTCTCAAAGTACATCCATAGCTAATCACCAATCAGACATCAAAATCAATGAAGTATAAACCAGAACTCAGGACTAAAGATTTCATTTATATAAAGTAATAAAAGGGGACAAATATGTAATTAAAGCAGACAGTATAAAGACTTTCATCAGATTTTATTTAACCCTTCATAAAAATAAATAAAATTAACCCTCCAAACCATCTCTTCTTTCTGGTTTAAACGGTGAACTCAAATAAAAGAACCAAAGGAAATGGCAAGAAATCCACCAAACTGTGGCAAAATAATAATAATGATAATAATAATAATAATAATAATGGCTCTGATTCCACATTTCCTTATACAGCCTATAGCATTAACTAGGGAAGACAGGTGACTTCCTCAGGCCCACTGGTCTTCTTTGTATTGAGTTAATCAGGTCTCTACTAATCACTTATCCAAGCATTTTTGCTGGCTATTGGAACGATCAATTTGCCTCTGATCTTATTTGGTGTTATCCAATAACATACTTTATTATCTTTTGGACACTTGGAACTAGGAAAGTAACATTTCCTGACATTGTGGGTTGTTATGAGTAGCGAAAAACTAACCAGGAGAACATCTACATAAGAAAAAGAATGTTTAAAATATACGATGTCATTTTTTAATTAAATAACTTCAAAATTTAAGCAGTGCAGGGATCACAATACTTACTTTAGGATGAGAATATTAAAGCCTAAATTATTTGCTCAAACCTATCAGCTTAAGAAATTGCTCCAAGGTTTCTCCAAGTACTAATAATAGACTTACTATTTGACCCAGAAATCCCACTACTGGATATACACCCAAAGGAACATACATTGTTTTACCAAAAATATACCTGTTTTCATATTTATAGCAGCATAGCAAAAACATGGAACCAACCCAGACGCCCATGCATGATGGCCTGGATGAAGAAAATGTGGTACATATGCACCATGGATTACTATGTAGTCATAAAAAAGAATGAAATCATGTCCTTTGAAACAACACTAATACAGCTGGAGGCCATCATTCTAAGCCAATAATCACAGAAACAGCACACTGAATACTGCATGTTCTCACTCATAAGTGGGCACCAAGCTCTGGGCACACACAGGCACTAGGATGGGAACAGCAGACACTGGGAACTAATAAAGGGGGAAAGAGGAAGCGGGGATAAGGGTTGAAAAACCACCCACCAGGTACAGTGCTTACCATGGGGTGGGGGAAGGGGATTCATCAGAAGCCCAAATCTCACCATCACATAATGTATCTGTTTAACAAATCTTCACATGTACCCCTTTAATCTAAAATAAAATAATATTAATTAACATAAAAACGAAATGACCGCAACTTTGAAATCAAATCAAATACGCTTTTTGCTATAACTTAAAAACCTTGGGATCATGAAATCAGCTGTCTTCCAATAGTATTGTAGCTTTCTGTCCACTGTTCCTGTAATTAATTATTGTATAAATGAAAGAATGGTCCAAAATTAACATACTTTTCAGTTTTCCTATGTGATAGATGATTTTATGTGTCTACTTGAATAGACTATGGAGCACAGTTTGATCAAGCACTTGTTTAGACGTAGTCATGAATGTATTTACATATGTGCTCAATATTTACAATCAGTTGATTTAAAGGAAAACAGATTACCTTTATAATGTGGATGGGCCTCATTCAATCAGGTGAAAGCCTTAAGAACAGATTCTTTCTTCCTAAAGGTGACATCAGTCGGACTGAATTAGGGCCCTCCCATATGACCTCATTTAACCTTAATTATATATTTGAAGGCCCTGTCTTCAAATATAGTCATAGTCTAAGGTACTGGAGTTTAGAATCTTAACATATGAGTCAGCCCATAATGCCCATTTAGCAGATAAAAATACTGAGATTCAGAGCTGTTTAAAAACTTGCCTAAAGTTACTAAGTAATTGCTCAAAGTACAGTAGAAATTCAGGGAAACTGTCACCAGCATATATAACCTTAATGCCTATTAACAACACTATTGAAAATATTTTAACTAGAATAATGGAATTTTAAATTTTACTTAATGCTTGAAAGTTCATAGAAACTAATTTTGAGTAATTCTTTTATAAATTGGATACAATATGTTCTCAGAATAGCTTGATTCTTAAAATTTAATTTGATATATGATATTTCTTAAAATTAGATCTTCCTGTAAAATAAAACACATTTCTTATGTGTTTACTGTGTTAAAGATCCCATGCCCACAATATAATTTATCTTCTATAGACTATGCAAATAATTGGAACACTCTTTTGTTAACAACATCCTTCTCCTTGCCATTTTGTCTTCTAAGAGTGCCTGTGTCTAATATATCTCGATACAAAGCTCCTTTCAATTTCAAAATGTACAGAAGCAAGACACTGGAAGATGCACATGTGCATGCATGCCTCTGATTGTGTACCATGGGTGGACTGAACTTAGATATTTGAGTTCTGATCCCCCAGGGTTTTTTTGTTTTTGTTTTTGTTTTGTATTGTGGGATGCAATAAAAATATCTGGAAAGGTTTTTCTGATACTCTGTTCATTCTGAAGAAATTAAAACCAAATACTCCCTTTGCATTTAACAGCATTGGCCCCAGGGCTATTACCACGATTACTTTCTTGCTTGGAATAATGATAGATGGGAACCATAGCAGGGCTCATTTTAGAGTAGCTGACTCACATTTAACCTTGTTTATGAGTTTAATAGAGTGTGAATCCAAGATTTAGTGAACAACAAAATATTTGCTTGGGTAAATCCACAATTCAGTGAGAATAGTTATTCACTTTCTTGTAATAAAATGTGATAACACAGTCGGGCTCGGTGGCTCAGTCTGTAACCCGCGCTTTGGGAGGCTGAGGTACGTGGATTGCCTGAGCCCCCAGGTTCGAGACCCGCCTGGGCAACTTGGCGAGACCTCATCTCTACAATAATCAAAAATTAGCCAGGCGGGGTACTGTGCACCTGTAGTTCCAGCTACTTGGAAGGCTGAGGCGGAAGGATTGCTGGTCTGGGCGACAGTCTGGGTGACAGAGTGAGACTCCAACTCAAAAAAATAAAATAAAATAAATGTGATAACACACTGAACTAATAAACTAATGAGATTATATTGCATGCAGATGTATCCACTATTTAGTTCCTTAGATCACAAAACCACATAATTCAACATACATAAGTATCATAAGTACAGTTTTGGGCACAATACATATAGGATATGAACAAAAAAAGCAGACAAAATGTGTTTTTTTTCTTTCAACAGCATAATGACTCAAGTTCTAATAGTATTTTAATACATTATGTCTAATATTAAAATTATTTTTACCATTGTCTTTAAACAATTAATTTTTTAAAAATTAGATACATGCTCAATTTCTAAATAATTGCATAGATTCTAAGTTGATTAATAATGATGTAAATAATAAAAGTGGTGGTTATTTTCCAAACTTCTAATTTTGGAAATATAATTTTATTAGCCACAAAGGTAAAAATGATAGACACCGGGGACATCAATAAGACAATAAGACAGGGGGAGAGGAAGCGGATCAGGATTCAGAAACTACCGATGGTGTACAGTGTTCACTAACAGGGGAATAGACCACCTGAGACCCAATCCCCACCAGTATACAATATATCCATATAGCAAACATGCACATGTACCCCCTAAATCTAAAAAATACAAGTTTATACTCAACTTCTGGTTAGTTATATTTCTGTTCACAGATGTGTGTGTGTGTGTGTGTGTGTGTGTGTGTGTACGTGAATTTGTTTAGTTGTTTATATCAGATGCAGACACACAGAAAAGAAGAAAGTTACAGAGAATATTTCAGTGCATAAAACCAAGAGGAAGATCACAGTGATAGCAGAAGTTTGTTAAAAGAAGTTTGCCTATTCCTTTTTGAATGTTACTTTTGGTAACCACTGACTATAAATTTCTCAGCTATTGCTGACAATAACTGGTACTTTCTGGCATCTTGGTCACTGTGTGCTCAATTTATTCAAAATTAAGTTGTGCACCATTTGTGCTGGGTTTTTAAGTGCTCCGTTCTGCGTAAATTATTTCCTAAGTCATATTTTCTACTATGTATGAGAGTGAGTGATGCACTCCATTTGATGTTCTAGAGCTGCCTCAAGCATCCGCTTTTGGTCAAGAAACTAGTGAGGAACTTACAGGAACTCATTGATCCGTTAGCAAACTGAGAACCTTGATGGAATGAATATTCGTCTGTTTATTACTAACTTGCCTATGAACAATAACTTTTGCCTCACATTTCTTTATTTTTAGATTAGAAAATATAGTTTATTTAGAAAGTAAATTAGAGAACAAGAAAGAGAGAAAGAAAGAGGAGATTCACCTCCCCAAGGTATAGGGAAAAGGGCCAAAGCCAGTAAGCATGGTAACAGCCATAGCTCAAAGAGCACATAGCCACATGAGAGTCTAATAAGGTAATGGCCGCAATGGCCTTTGCCTCACATTTCATGTCAGGATGCTCACGAAACTTTTACTTGCAAGAGAGAGTTTCAATTCAGGTTTAAAAATCTTAGTTACAGGAAGAAGAATGTACTTTCTACAGATGCAAGGATTAGGTGAGATAATACTTGGAAATTGTTCAATAGAGGTCATAGTGTGAAATATGTGTTAGCTATTATTCAATTTCATATAGTGTGCAAAAATGTTGTGGTCTTTATGATTAGCAGTTTATAGCCATACTACCTTGAATGTGCCCAATGCTGTTTATATAATCTGCAAATATGTAAAGCATGTATCATATATTCATCCAACGTACATTAAGTGCACGCCTATTATAGAGAAAGCACCATGCTACTTTCAAGAAAGAGCTAAAGCTTTGTCACAAACAGCTTTTTAATATGCTTCTGTAAACCTGAGGGTGGTCTGATAGACAATTATCGCTAAGTGAGAAACATTTCAGTCATACTGACTCAATGGGCAGCCTTGAAGTTGACACGCTATGTGTTCATTGACCTTCAAATGTGGTCCCTATCCAGAGCACAAAGGTAGGCCACATTTCCAGTCTCCTTTTTAGTTAGATTGAAACATGACTGGGCCCTGGTCTTCAAGATGTGGGTGGAAATTGCACAAGCTCCCCAAAGCCTGTCCTTAAAATCTTCCAACTCACAGGACACTCCACACACTTGCCTTTCTAACCTTGGCAGCCATGTTCCTGCAAGAGCAGCTCCAACACAGGGAAGCACGTTTTATGCACAGTGAATTTTCATGAGTGAGAAATACAATGGGAAACTTCAAAAAAAAAAATCTCAAATTTATTTATAAATAATTGTGTATTTATCCTTGCATATTTAAACTTCAGTCACCTTCTAAGTACTCTCCCTTTGATGCAATACACCTATCAGGATACTTTTCCCACTGCACAAAACAGTTTCCGAACTCATCAGTTCTGGTGCCTTTTATTGTTTCTCCCATCTTGTTTCACCTCTTCCACATCGGCAAAATGTTTCCTTTGAGAACTTTTCATCTGGGAAAACAAACAAACAAAAACGTCGTTCAGTTGAGATCCAATGACTAGGGAGGGTGGGGCACAGGATTCATGACATTTTTGGTCAAAAACTGCTGAACAAACCCAGCGCAATTTGGGGAGGTGTACTTGGAAATCACCTATCAAGAAATGGGCAAACACGTTGAAAGACTCTCCAAAACAATATTCACTGAAGTCCAACACAGCCTCTCACAACAACCCTAGATAGTACACTGATGCTGATGGGTTCCTAGAACATGTACCTAGCAGAGGAAGTCTGTAATACAAGGAAGCCTCCCTCCAAAAAGCATTCTGATTTTTCTGCGGTCCCACCTCTTAAACTTGCTTTTTGCGAAACGATTGAGATTTGTAAGTTAATTTATTACCACAAGATATTGTGATTCCCCGAGGTGTGATCCCCTGGCCCGCAGTATCATCATCATCAGAGTTTTTGTTAAAATATAAATTATAATTTTCTGCCCCAGACCAAACGAATATAAAAAGAAGGCCTTTCTCTCTATTCCACATGCTTGCTTCTTGGAGCAATGTATGACTAAAAAAAAAAAAAAAAAAAAAAAAAAGACTTTACTTGCTCAATGTAAAGAGAATAATTTAAGAAATGACAAAACACCAGGGTGCTAATTATGTGTTACAGAGAAAACCAATGCTGTCCCTCTCCTAAATATATCATAATTACCTATCAAATGGGAAAAATATTCTATGTGAATGACTAACTTCACACATCCCCCAAACACGTTTGCTTCTCTTTTTCTCTTACTAATTGCAGATTTGGTGTATTTTTTAAATCGACTTTTAGAAATGGGCTATTAGCATGGTTCAGTAAAAAATTAGCACCATACTCCCTTTCATTTTGTTTTGTACCCATTCAGAATAGCGCATACCAATGTAGCCATTTAACCTGTGTGCCACTGAAGTAGTTCTGTCTGGGACATCTAATAGAGTCCAGCTTGCTCAAGAGACATTAGGTCAGTGGTAAACATCCACCAAGTTTTCGATACTTTTCTTTGCAGGATGTTTAGCCTCTTTTTGTTCCTTTTTTTTTTTCATTAAAAGTAGGACTTCAGTGGCTCTTCCAGTAAATTTGCTATGAGATTAAATGTCGATATATATAAATTACCAAGAAAAAAGTACTTGGAACTTATTTAGTGTTATGTGAACACTGAAAGCATGGAGTTTACTAGCTTTTCAAAAATAAACTTCACAGATTCCTAAGAACACATTTTTAAAATATTTCAAAAGCTAAATTAAAACATATTCTTATTGACAATTTTTTGTCTTGCATGTATCATGCTTTGCACTGTGACTTTATTTTTTATTTTTATTTTTTTGAGTTGGGGTCTCACTCCGTCACCCAGGCTGGAGTGCAGTGGCACCCTCACAGTCACCCCAGCATCGACCTGCTGAGCTTGGACGATCATTCCACTTCAGTCTTCCAAGTAGCCAGAACTACAGGTGTGCACTACCACGCCCAGCTAATTTTTCATTTATTGTAGAGACAAGGTCTCCCTAAGTTGCTCAGGCTAGCCTCAAACCCACGGGCTCAGGCAATCCACTCACCTCGGAAAGTGCTAGGATTACAGGTTGAGACACCAAGCCCGGCTATCACTGTGATTTTATTGATGGACATATAAAGCACCTCACACCCTCACTTTAAAAAGATTTAGAGGCAGTAGTGGGGAACTGCCAGGGGAGGTGGGAGGGCACTCCTCATCAACAAGAGTACATGCATAATGAACATTTGTATACCTAACCCTGAATTGTACTCCACAACTTTAAAATTAAAAATTACCACAAAAAAAAAAACAGATTTAGAAAAGAAAAAAAACTTTGAGAATCCTCTTATATGAGTCAAATCTGATGACTGGTACAGAATCAACACTCAAAGTATTAGTGAAAAAATACTGGTTATGAATCCCAGCTGAAGATTACTTAGTCTTTTGAGAGTTTATATAATTTACCCAACTTAAAATTATGTGAAAAGATTAAAACAACAACAGAATACGACTACAGTTCTATTAGAATGGTCAACATCCAGAGGACTGACTACCCCAAATGCTGGTAAGGATGTGGAACAGCGAGAACTCCCATTCATTGCTGGTGGGAAGGCAAAATGGTACTGCTACTTTGGAAGATGTTTGGCAATTTGTTAGAGAGTTAAATAACACAGTCTTACCATATGATCAAACAATCACACTCCTTGCTATTTACCCAGAGGAGATGAAAACTTATCCACGCAAAGCCTGCACATTGAAGTTTATAGTAGCTTTATTCATAGTAGCCAAAAATGTCAAAGTGACCAAGTTGTTCTTCAGTAGGTGAATTAATAAATAAACTATGGTCCATCAGACAACAAAATATTATTGAAAACTGAAAAGAAATGATCTACGAATCATGAAAAGACATGAAAAATCTGAAATGCATATTACTATATACTATATGTGTATAGTGGATGGATATATATAGTTGTGCAATTTCATGAAAGTTATTCATAAAAATATGTATCATAAATATCATATTATGCACAGTTTAGCAGAAGACATCTAAAAGCTAATAAAATGTCATATGCTCATAAATTAAATGTCTTAAAAACATGAATTATGAGACAATGAGAATCAGATTTTCAGTTAGTCTCCTTGGCTCTAATTTAGTCTTATATAATGTTGAACAAGATGCTTCAAGCTCTTGTGTAGTTTTGCCCCCAGACAGTATTTTCTTGGCATTTGCAGAAATAAATATGGAAAATTATTGAGCACATACTTTGTATCTAGTACTGCATTAATAGGTAAAAAGTACTACCTCATCTTGGGAATATCAGGAAACTCTGGTTCATACTCCACAAGCATCTGCCCATCCTCCTGTAGACAGAGCCCTGGTTTTTCATGGTGATCACTTGTCCCCCATACAACTCAGAGGCAGATGAGTCTATTGCTGCCTTTAGAGTTTATTCATCCTTGTTTTAATCCAAATATCATGGGGCCTTTTGCTTTTAAGGAGTAGGTTTACGATGAAGATGAGTCCTAGTCCCTCCAGTGAGATGAGGAATGAAAGCTTCTGGGAAGTCCTTTTGTCTCCTAAGTCCGAGATGCTGGAAAAAGGTATTTTCTGCCTTTTGATGTGGGTATATCAGGAGGTGATGCATAAAACTGCCTCCAAGAGGGGACCTAAGCCTGAGGCCCAGAAGCAGACTGAGTGGACAGGTAGTGAGAACTTGGATCTGTGGTGAAATTACCATCTCTGAAGCATCTCATCCTAAAACAGGTCATATCTCTGGACCCTCTCAATAAGATAACGTATTTCCTTATTGTATAAGCAATTTGATATGGGAGTTTTGGTTACTTGAAACAAAAGCATTCCAACATATAAAATGTGATTCCACTGACTGTGTTTGCATCCTTGAATTATTTGGTTTACCTAGGAGTATATTTAAGAAACTTATATGCCAGATAACTCTTTGAATTCATTGCAAAACAACATTTAAAAAATACAAGTAGATCTGATATGTTGACATTTATTGCTCAAGATGCTGGTAATATTAAAATCAATTATTTTATTGACAGAAAAAATGCAGACAATATTCTCAATGTTTTATGTGTAGCACCTAATTTAATTCTCACGCTGTGATGAAGTATATGCTCTTATTAACTGAGTCTTATAGTTGACAAGTGTATAGTTAGAATCCCTAAGTATTGTGGCACTATCAGAATTCTAGCTCAGACAGTCTAACTAAAATCACATAAGCAGAGCCACTAGGATATGCTTCTTTTTTTTTTGCAGTAATAATCTAGTTGAGATTCATTCTTTTAAAAATTTTTCTCTTCTATGACCCAATCTGTCCTTATTCTGAAAACAAATAAATCAGTGATATCTGCAAAATTAATTGGTGGCATTTTAACCAACGAAAATTGAAATAATTAGACATAGTAACTACCTAGAGTGCCTCTTCCCGCCCCCCAAAATGACAGTAGTATTAGATAGTATTATTTGGGTGTTTTTTGATTGTTAGATGTTGTCTTAAGAGTTTTATTTAAATCCCATTCTATTTAATACTTAAAAGACATTTATGAGGCATATATTACATTATTCCCATCTTAGACCTAAATAAAACAAGATCCTGAGGCAGTATCTTGCCCAATTTTCCAAAGGTATTCAATGGTTTATTCTGGTTTTCCATTGACTTCTACCACCAGAGATGATGTGCTTAACCCCAGTGACTTGTTGTCTCCCATATTTGTTTGTCAGAAAATGATGCACTCACCTTTAAAGATGTCCTTCTGCTTTAATTTATAAACGAATAATTTTATAATTTATGAATTCAATTTGTTAATGAATAATTTGATTTATTTGCTGTAAATTTTTAAGTAGAATAGCTACATCAAAATCTACGTTGGAATTGCAAAGATAAGTGACAAATTGTTAAATTAAACTAGCCTAGTCATAAGCTGAACTGTACTGTTTTTCTAGTTTCAAAAATTTTAATAAATTTACTGTTTTATTGAGAAACTTGTAGTGGTACACTCTGGTGCTGTTGAAACACGATGTTCTTGAAAGCTCACCCACTTAGTATTCTGTCTACAGAACTGTGCTTGACTTCACAGTGTGTATTTTAATGCCCCAAAATTATAGGAACAGTTAATGTGCCTTTTGGATAAAAAGGCACCAAATACCAAATTGAGTCTCTTAAGATGACAGTGTTAAATGACATCTACTAAAGTAGCTTTCCTAATGAGATTTGATTTCTAATGATGTTGACTAGGAATTCTCACATATTCTACAAAAATTGTTTCATAGAAGACAAGACAGTGAAAACACCTTTCCTTTAACCATTAAAAAAATGTTAATTATATCAATGCTTTTTAGTTGATTATTAACTAAGCAAGGGGCCTGTTTGGTTCAGTTTGGGTTTATTCCTCTGTGACCTCACAACAAATTGATGGCAATTAGTTTAATTTACACAATTATCTTCTAAAGTATCAATATACTGTCCTATTTCCAAGGAATAATATAGACTATATTACAGGTATATAAAATTTAGCCAACATGAATTTGGGAGAATTTATGTGGAGCAATGATTCTTGATGTTGGCTACACATTGGATGTGGGGAGCTTTAAAAAATAACACTGCCTGGGTTCCATTCCAAAAATGATGATTTCATTGGTTTGGGAGCAGAACTAGGCCATGGAATTTTTAAAAGCTCTGTGAGTTGTGATGTATAACAATTATTACTACTTTGGATGCAGAAAATATGCAGCATTTTTGGTATCACCACCAAAAGTTCCCAAATTGTACCTTCAGTCTTGGCACAGTTACTTGTAGATGTTGGGCACTAAGTGAAGTTAAGTTGGTGCAAAGCTCAAGCATAAATGCATGAACAGGACAGACATCACACAGCAGACCGGCTGGGGCAGCATTGATGCTAAAAGAGTTACCATCAGTAGTGGGAGTGTGCACACTGACCCCCAGAAGCTTATTCATTCTAGGACTACACAAAGTCCTCACAGTCAGGGCATTAGATTCCAGAAAAAAGATCCCAACTCCTAGGCTGGGGGAATGTTAAACTGCATGAGTAGAGAAATGTTGGTCCCTTACCTGGGGAGAACAGACAAGAGGATGCAACAGCATTATAACATGTCAAAGACTTCATTCCAGCCCCATCACGTTAGTTTAGGGTTTGAGAACAGTAGATGTACCAGACTCTTCCCTGATATGATCAGAGACAATAGTCCTCTCATGACAGCTCAGCATTCATCTGCGAGGTAAGACATGCTTGCAAGCTGCAGTTCAGCCTTGCTATTGATCATGATTATTTACTTTAAATATTGGGTTTCAGCAGGGCTCTGTGGCTCAGCCTGTAATCCTGTGCTTTGGGAGGCTGAGGTGAGTGGATTGCCTGAGCCCGCGGATTCGAGACCCGCTTGGGCAGGCGAGACCTCATCTCTACAATAAATAACAACAACAAAAAATTAGCCGGACATTGTAACCGCATGCCTGTAGTTCCAGCTACTTGGAAGGCTGAGGCGGAAGGATTGCTGGAGCTCAGCAGGTCGAAGCTGCGGTGGCCGGGAGCGGCCACTGCACTCCAGTCTGGGCGACAGAGTGAGACTCCAACTCAAAAAATAAATAAATAAATAAATAAATAAATAAATAAATAAATAAATAAATAAATAAATAAATATTGGGTTTCAGTTAATTTTTAAGGGTATTTACAAGAGGGCAACTCTTTTTTTCTCAGAGACTGATTTACAAAAAGCAGTCTTGTATAGCACACAACTTCTCTCATAGTTATTAAGGTTAAGTATATAAAGCTGCTGATATTTGACTCTTTTTCACCCATAAAATTCAATATTATCAGGTTCAATCTAATGCACATAGATACTATACACATTCATATATGTAGAGATAAATATTAACAAAGTTAAGTAATATAATAGAAAAATCACTGAAAAAGTAAGCTAATGAATTTCAAACTGAGAAATAGTCCAGGATACTTGAGAAACATCAAATATGTCTTTCAGAATATTCATCTACTTATATTAATTTTAATACTTTTGTTTTCAATATCCAAGTTCCCTGAAATGTCCTAAATTTCATCCTCAAGGACAGGGACGCAATATTCTGGGAAATGTGGAGAGCATATACAAACTTTTGTTTGCATGCCTCCAAAACCCATAATAATCCTTTAATAAAATTCTGGTATTTGCTTTTTGTGCCTGATCATTTCCCAACAAAGGCACATTAAAAACCACAGCTCATAGCTGTGAGCTAAAATACCTTTGAGAATGCCACACAGAGCAGGGTCCTCACTGCAAAGACTTCCCTTCATCCATCCCCTTTTTGTGCCTTTTGGATAAAAAGCTACCAAATACCAAATTGAGTCTCTTAAAATGACAGTGTTAAATGACATCTACCAAAGTAGCTTTTCCTAATGAGATTTGATTTCTAATGGTGTTGACTAGGAATTCTTTTAAATCTTTAAAATTTTGGAATTGAATGTGACATTCCAGGCTGGGCATGAGGAAAGCCTGCTAATGACACCTTGATTGACTGAATAAGTTTGATGTTTGGATTTTGTGGCTCAATGCATGGGCCCCATATGGTAGGAGTCATTAGATATCTGTTGGCTCAAGGTGTTTTCTTATAACCAAATCAGTAAGGTAAGACAACAGCATCCAAGACATTATGCAAAACAATGATAATTAGAGTTTTGATATATATAAATCAGTCATTTTGTGAGTATGCAAATAATAATGTAGGTTTATAAAATATGTTACTTGATATTCTTTTCAATTATTGTTCCCCAGATAGATCCTTAGGAGTTCTTAGATCCTTAAACTCTTACCTAAAAGCATGTCTCTCTTCATAGCTGTACAAAAATTACCACTTTTATAAATAGTATGACAATTTGGTTGCTACCAATTTTTCTTTTATAAGTAATGTAGTAATAAATTTACTTGTACAGAAATCTATTATTTTCTCAGAAAAAAATATATTCCTGTAAGTTGAATTACCAGGTCAATTGATATGAGCATAAATTTAATTTATGTACAAAATGTACTTAGCCACAATGAAATTTCAAAACATAGAAATCTTTAAAGCCACATTCTGTAACCACAATGGCATAAAATTAGATATTAACAATAATAACTATGACAAAATTTTTAAGTATTTTTGAATTCAAATAAAAATCTTATAAAAACTTTAGAAATTGCAGAAATAAAACTGTAATGCCTATGAAGCAAAATTTTAATCATTTTATTACTTAGAAAAGAATGTTCTACCTAGCAGTATTTCAAATACAAAAGAGTTTTAATTTTAGAACTAGAAAAATAAAAATATACTTAAACAAATGGAGGAGAGAATTAATAAAAAGTTATACTTAAAATTAATAAATTAGAGTTGAAAATAGAATTGATGTTTAAAACTAAGTGCTGGCTCTTTTATAATAAACAGAAAATTTCTTGGTAAAAAAAGAAATACAAATGATAAGAAGAAGGAGATTTAACCTTATTCTTACTACTTATAAGAATATATTTATATAGAAGAGATTAATATGCATGAGAGAGTATCTTTATAAATATCTGATCATAAGTTTATAAATGAAGAACACACGTTTCCTGTACAAATAATTAACATAAAGTCAACAAAAATCAGACACTTTAAATAAATTACCATTGCAGAATTAATACTTCTTGGGGATCTGCATTATAGAAGCATGGGGCCCATGTAACTTCATTGGCAAATCCTAACCAACCTTCAAGTAACAGATTATTACTATGCTATGTTTTGCTTTGAGAGGCGACTCATTTCATCTTAAGAAACTATCATAGTTCTAGCTTCTAAATATGATAAATGAATGAACATTTCCTTCTTGTTTACAAATATAAGTATAAAAACTATAGTACAACATTTGTAACAAGTCTAGAATAGAATGTAAAGAATAACGTAAAAAAGAAAAAGCAGAGGCCGGGCTCGGTGGCTCAGTCTGTAATCCCAGCACTTTGGGAGGCCGAGGTGAGTGGATTGCCTGAGCCCACGGGTTCGAGACCC
>CAUYQG010112316.1:0-27059 GCA_963574415.1 Tarsius wallacei | reverse complement strand
TAGAAATTCAGTAAATGTGAGGTAGGAATTTGTATATCATTTTAAACGTGAGCTAAGAATTTATATAGAATACAGTGCAGCAGACGTGAGGTAGGGGTTCACAGCAAATATGGTTTTTCTAAGTTTTCCTGGGTACTTTAGAGGTAAAGTCTCTGTAACAAGCACATGCGTTTTTTTCTAAGGCACTTCAATAATCTACACAACTGTTGCTCAAATTTGTTCTGAAAAACTGGCAACAGTCCACAAACTGGTCCATGTCAAAATAATTGTAGGCGTTTGCGCTCATTAAATAATAATCTAAAATGTTGAAAATTTTATCTATATTTTGCTTTTTTTAACGCATAATACTTTTTTAGCTAACAAAATACCTGCATTTTACAAATGTACCAGGTAATTATGGTGCGACAGACAAACGGTTTTTTCACCACAGACTGCATTGGTCTAAAGTGATTTGTCTCACTCTTTGTAGGAACGTGAATCTGTGAACTCTACACTAACAGGAAAGACACAATGTATAATGAACTGTGATCATAGAAGTCAACAGTTGAGAAATGCCATCTGAGTGGTAGAAAGAAGCCTCTTTGTCATGGCTGGTCATAGAATACCTCACGGAAGGTCCCTATTTGAACCAACAGTATTTAAAGAAGCAGCTACAAAGCCAGATAGCCTTTGCAGCATTTAATTTTTAGCTTGTTTTTGTTTTGTGGTGGTCATTTCTTTGCGCGTGGTCTCTAATTCTATTTTTCTTGTGATAATGAGATCTTCTGGTAAATGAAGGAGTATAACTCAGCATTATTATGGAGTACCTTCAGGGCAAGTGTATGAAACTATGATAGTAAGTGTGTGTAATTGCAATCAGCTAAATGTGCTCCTAACTATAAGGAGGATGGCTATGAGTATTGACCGCTACAGCCAGTTCCATATTCTCAATAGTGGCTGTCTAGTTAGTAACATCTATGAGGCCATGTCTAGGGCCAAGGGCATGTCTGTTATACACTTGGGAGGAAGGCGTGGTTGTACTGTGGTTAAGGTTTGCTACCACTGATATCCATGAAACCTGCATTGTAGAAAAGTCTACAAAACCTCTTTTTGACTGTCTGATTCCCAGATTCCTTCTGAAAATTGTCCAACAATAGCTTCTCAGGCCTTCTGTGAACACCTGTTTTCAGTATTCATATCTAGCTAAGGCCGATTGGTCAAAAAAAAAATAGAGCATGATCTATGGTTATTATTTGAAAAGCAAAGAACTCATCTAGATGATCTCTTGAACTACTTTGAATGTGTGAAGTCTGTAATTGCTTCTTCTAATTAATCATATTTCTAAAGCACCTAAGGTTAAACATAGCGTGGTAAGTAGCAGGGATTTCTATTCACAAAGTTATAGATAAGGTAAGACAGAGATGTGATCTCACATTCTATTTACTACAAACAAAAGCTCATTAGATATTGCTGAGCAAAAGTGTTTAGAATTTGGAGAAGCTAGTTCCCACAGATGGTGGTGATAAGCTATGTGTCACACGGTGAAAGGCAGTAGTTCTCGGTTACTGTACTTAGTCCTGCATGTTTTCTATTCATGAAATCTCCCTTCTCTACTTCATGGGACTGTCAATCACATAGACATGAATGTCCTACCACAGGGGTCGACGCAGAACCTCTATGGAAAATTTCCTCTAGGGAAAATTGGCTGGAGTATTCAGGAAAAGAAATCAAATAAGTAAAAGCATTCTTTTTAAAAATATGATTGCTGGCCATGAGAATAATAGCGGTTTTTGCATTCACATACAGAGAATATACCTAGGGATAAAGCCAAGAGAGAAGAAATCAAACACAAGAAAAGGAGAAAAATTTTCTTTAAACCTCTTTCCAGTTATGTAATCCACTACATTTCTTATTTCACTCAGCTTAGATTTGCATACTGTCATTTGCAACCAAAGTGTCTTAACAAAGTATATATTCCAGAATATGATTTTATGTGCTCAAAAGCCACAAACAGTATAACAGGCCATAACAGAGAAACTTGTAAAAGATTTGTAATCCTCAAAAGTATGTGTATACATATAAATAAAATATATATCAGATAATTTCACAGTATTTATTTGGAATTTTATAAACTCTAGACTAATAACCAATGACCTAGACTGATAAATACATTTTAACTAACATCAGGAGTATAGGTTCAGACCCAAAAAATTTCAATAGGAGAGGAGATCAAAACCAAATGGAGAAAAAGAAAGACCTATGTCACGATTATATAGTATATAAACTTTATAGATTATTTTGAAGGACCATGCCCTCAAAAGTTTTTCAGCGGCCTTATGGAAGCAATCCCTTTTGAGATCATGTGGACTCCAGCATGAAACTACATCTGTAGGATTCACTCTATGGACAATGATATCTCTGAGATACATCCCAGGTAAGTCCAAGTCTCTGTCCTCGAATCTACGTTTTTGCTTTCCCCACTGTGCATTACACTCAAGTTGATTATATATTAGTTTTGAGCCCGAAACTCAAGTTGGGATATATTAGATTTGAGCACAAAATCTACTCTATTTCACGCATACTTTTTTGTCATAGTAATTGCCTAAAACTGTTCCGCACATCCTCTGGGACATCAACTCACCATAGCCTCCGTCATTCCACAAAAAGCAGCTGGAAGGGTAGCATCGCCTTAGTAATCTTCATTCATCACACTTGATATTTTATGGAGTACCGTGCATTGAGAAGCTGTCCTAACCTTGGCCTCATCCCGTTGTCTTCAGAGGTTACTCTGGCACTCTAACATGGTTTACCTTCCTCATCCAAAGACTACACCTTGAAACTGACTTCTTCCGTAGCAAAAATGTCAGCTTCAAGATTCATGTTTGTTCCTTGTTTGTTTTTAAGTTGCTCCTGACTGGGTAGTGTCCCTAACTTACTGGCCGATCCTGACTCACTGCTTTCCTTGGACCTCTGAGACACGCTATTCCCTTCCTCCTGATTCTTGTTTTGGTTTCTGATTTCTACTGCCCTCGGGGATCCGAGGCTGAAGCAACCCTTTTGTAATAGATTTCATTTCATGCTCCCAGTTATGCTTTTTTCATGTTGTGTTTGTAATTTAAACTGCCTGTGGGCTCAGTGTGATATGTATATTTTTCCAGGCAGGAAATCTCTGTTTTTATGGGGAAGCCAGCTGTATGGCCTATCATGGTGAAAAATGGCCCTGCTAAGAAAATAACAGTTGAATGTCTGAACTTTATTTAGTTAGCTCTATTCTTTCCACGGTACTTGCATCCTTCATCTGTCAAAAGGTATATGTCTAATTAGTCACTGCATCTCTGGCAAAAGCAGTACCAGTAGATGGGTGCCCCTGGTGTCTTCCTATGTCATGAAAACGAGAGTGAGCCTGGTGGTCAGTTTCTGAGAAAAATAATGGAGGTCCCTCTTGTCCAGGCTTTTTGGCACCTGAGCTTGGTAAATCTGGACTTGCATGTTTCTGCTGCTTAGCTTTACTACTGCTCAGACGTTTAGATCAGCTGGCATAATAATTCAGATCAAAGTTTCTCACTAATCTTTTCTGATTTGAAGAAGACTTAACTACTTCCTCTTACAAGCAAGCTGTTAAGTTCATATATTTTTAGACTCACCATTCATACTTGCACACATTATTATACAACTGTTCCACCACTACATAAATAACTAAAAATATCCATTTGCAAAACACTGCTTAGGTTTTATTGCCACAGTTTGTCTCTTCTGGATTTAGGATGAATTTTGCAGGGTCTCACAGCATCAAAGTAGACCTTACTGAAGAAACAAGATCCTCGTCCACAGAGACAGCAAGAAGCCATAGCACAGGGCCACACTTAGTCCACAACAAGGCAGGCTGAGGAAGGCATTGACGTGAGGCAGGAGAGAAGAAGAAACTGCAGAGCCAGGAAGATCAGGGTGGGTCCCAGTAAAAACGTCTGCGGCAAGCTTCACGGACTGGAGTGAGAACATCTATTTCCAGGCCCCTTGACTGCCCCTTTCGTGTGCTTCTTCTTGACGGGCCCTTTTCAACCCTCTCCTGATTGGTGCATTTCATTCCCACACCATGGTGCCCTCCTCTGATTGGTGCTACCACCAACCAATCAGCACACTCTCAAGACTATCTAAACCCCTGACTGAAGAAACATTGTCACAACTCTCTGGGGACCCCTCCCGCTGCTGTGGCTTTCCTATCTTCTAAAAATTCCTATTTGCTTACTCTTCGGTTGTCCTCATCCCTCATTCCTCTTGGGCTCAAGATAAGAACCCAGAACTGTGAGTGGATGGCCTGAGCCCGCGGGTTCGAGACCCGCCTGGGCAGGCGAAACCTCACCTCTACAATAAATCAAAAATGAGCCAGGCGTGGTAGCGTGTACCTGTAGTTCCAGCTACTTGGAGGCTGAGGCGGAAGGATTGCCAGAGCCCAGCAGGTCGAGGCTGCGGTGGCCGGGAGCGGCCCTGCACTCCAGTCTGGGCGACGGAGTGGGACGCCAACTCAAAAAAAAAAAAGAACCCAGAACTTCCTGAACTGGAAGAACCAGACTGGAATTGCTGGACCCATGTAGCAAAAAGAGAGTCTCAACACTCCTGGGTGGGCCTGACTTTCTGGCCTACCAAACCACTGAGCTGTACACACATCTGGGCGGCCTGGCTTGCTGGCCCACTGAACTGGCAGAACTGTAAACTCTTTTCAGGGCTCAGCTGCATGACCCCCAAAATAAGAGACCTGCAGCACTCCTTCGGGACTCTGCCGCTGTGGGCAACCCCGAGTTCTCCCGGGCCACCACGTTCCCCTATCCCCTATTCAAATGCCATCACATGCCCCCCGGGATTTCTGGCTGGCAGTGCAGCTTCGGGAAACGCAATATCCCTTGGGGGACCAGCTCACCAACCGGCAGGACTAAACGCTGCATCAGACAGACCAGCAGTGTGGGTCTGTACTCCGACGGAGGACATTTGAGCCCTTTGCTTTTCTTCCTTTTAGGCAGCCAGCATGACAACACGAGCGGTTTATTAGGCATATTTTGGTATCAGACTGGATTTTTTAAACCTGATACCTGTAAGTGTTATCTAGAAACTGTAGCTACCCTCCACCTAGAGGCCTTAGAGCTTCTGGGTTCTGCCTTCTGCTGAGACTGGCCTGTGGGCGAAGAAGGGAAGATGGGAAGATGACCTACTGTCGAACAAAGCTGAGCATTTCCTGCCATTAGGAAGAAAAAAGTGTTTTTCCCATCTAGGTGTTGTGGTGTGGTTAGGCAACCCGGAGCAACCACCTAGGAATAATCATGCTCAGACAATTCCACCCACTTCTTCACAACTTTCCAAGCAAAGCATGTAATTATTTAGTTGCAATGAAGATATGATGAGAACCCACACTGTGCCATTCCGAACAGGCTTTTCTATCGTAGTGAGTTATTGGTTAGAATCATGGTGGTATAACAAGTTGTCTAGATTCTACTGGTAGCTTTACTAAATAGAGTTCAAAATAAACTAATTTGAACTGGCTGATCATTTCTAATTTTTATAATATAAAGCCAATCTAATTATATAAATTTCAACTCATTCTGGGCTTATTACAGATGGAAAAACTTTTTTTAGACTGAATGTTTTAGCCGAGTCTAACATTCTATTTGTATACTAGAATGTAATGTGTGGCATTAATTCATTTAATTTATATTGACCAGATGCTGCAGGCTTGGTCCTGGCCTTGGGAGACACACTGTGGAATTTGAGCATGTGTTAAGTATTATTAGACTTCCAGTTAGCCTACATTTGAGGATACAAAAATCTATGTTCTGTTTTCAGCATTTTGTGTGTTTTTGTTTTTTCATTTAATTTTTTTAATTTTAACTTTTTTTTTTGAGTTGGAGTCTCACTCTGTTGTCCAGACTGGAGTGCAGTGGCACGCTCCCGGCCACTGCAGCCTCGACCTGCTGGGCTCCTGTGATCCTTCCACTTAGCCTTCCAAGTAGTCGGAACTACAGGCGCGCGCTAGTACGCCCGGCTAGTTTTTGATTGATTGTAGAGATGAGGTCTCGCCAAGTTGCCCAGGCAGGTCTCGAACCTTCAGGCTCAGGCAATCCACTCACCTCAGCCTCCCAAAGTGCAGGATTACAGGCTGAGCCACCGAGCCCGGCCAATTTTAACTTTTTTAAAGATGTGGGGTACCATTCAGGATGAGGTACACAAGAGGTCATCGTACAGGTAATGTTTGGACCTCTCTTTGGTCCCCACTTTGCCTGGTTTGAGATAAGTTACCCTCACTGATGATATGCGCCCCAGGGCAGTTTCCGGCCACTGCCAATCCCTTTCTTATAGTATTATGGTAAATTTTCAGGGTCTGCTTATGAGTGAGAACATGTGGTACTGTGTTCTTTGTTTCTGTGAAACATCACTGAGTATGATAGACTCCAAATCTGGTGAGCCAGAAAGCCAGGTCTCCAAGGAGTGGTGCTTCTTTTATTTATGATGGCGATTCTTACTGGAGTTAGGTGGTATCTCAGTGTGGTTTTGATTTGTATTTTTCTGATGATTAGTGAGACTGAGCATTTTTTTACGTGTATGTTGGCTGCTCGTATGTCTTCTTTTGAGAAGTGTCTATTCATATATTTTCCCCACTTTTTAATGGGGTTGTTTGTTTTTTTCCTTTCGGCATGTTTGAGTTCCTTGTAGATCCTGGATGTTAGTCTTTTGTCAGATATGCAGTTGGCAAATATTTTTTGCAGTTCTGTGGGCTGTCTCCCCACTCTTCTGATGGTTTCTTTTGCTTTGCAGAAGCTTTTCAGTTTGATGGGGCCCCACTTGTCGATCTTATCTCTTATGGCATGGGCATCTGGGGTTTTGATCAGGAATCTGTTGACTATTCCGATTTTCATAAATGCATCTCCTGCATTTCCTAAGATTCTTAAAGTCTGAGGTTTTATGTTTAGGTCTTTGATCCATTTGGAGTTGATTTTTGTGTATGGTGATAGTAGGGGTCCTGTTTCATTCTTCTGCACATGATTAACCAGTTTTCCCAGCACCATTTACTGTATAAGTTTTCTTCTCCGCAGTGGTTGTTAGTGGAGGGTTTGTCGAAGATGAGTTGATTGGGAAATTGAGGCTTTGCTTCCAGAATCTCTATCCTGTTCCATTGGTCTATATGCCCGTTCTTTACCAGTACCAGGCTTTTTTTGGTTATTGTAGCCTTATGATAAAGTTTAAAGTCTGGAAGTGTGATACCTCTGGCTTTGTTTCTTTTGCTGAGAATTGTTTTGACTATTCATGGTTATTTATGTTTCCGTTTGTATTTCTGTGTTGTCATTTCCAGGTCTGAGAAGAATGATGTTGGTAACTTAATGGGTATTGCGTTGAATCTGTAGATTGTCTTTGGTAGGATGCACATCTTAACAATGTTGATTCCTCCAATCCATGAGCATGGAATATTTTTCCATTTGTTTGTGTCTTCTTGGAATTCCTTGAGCAGTGTTTTGTAGTTTTATTATAAGGGCCTTTCACTTCTCTGGTTAGGGAGGTGCCGAGGTATCTCTTTCTTTTTTCTTTTTTTGGTTATTGTGAATGAGATTGTGTTTTTTATTTGTTTGTTGTTGGTGTATAAGAATGTGACTGTCTTTTGCATGTTGATTTTGTACCCCAAGACTTTGCTAAAGTCCTTTATCAGTGCAAGGAGGTTTTTGACAGCTTCTCTTGAGGTTTCAAGGTTTAGGATCATGTTGTCAGCAAAGAGGGATAACATGACTTCCTCTTTTCCTATTTGGATACCCCTGATTTCCTTCCCTGCTTTTCTTCACCACTTCAGAAATAACTAAAAATATCAATTTGCAAAACACTGCTTAGCTTTCATTGCCACAGTTTGTCTCTTCTGGATTTAGGATGAATTTTGCAGTGTTTCATAGCATCAAAGTCAACCTTACTGAAGAAACAGGAGATCTTTGTCCACAGAGACAGCAAGAAGAGATAGCACAGGTCCACATTTAGTCCACAGCAAGGCAGGCTGAGGAAGACATTGATGTGAGGGAGGAGAAAGGAAGAAACTGGATAAGCAGGCAGATCAGGGCGGGTCCCAGTAAAAATGTCTGCTGAGTGAGAACATCTATTTCCAGGACCCTTGATTGACTGCCCCTTCCGTGTGCTTCTTCTTGATTGACGTTTTTCTTCTTGATCGGTCTGATTGCTCTAGCTAGGACTTCCAACACTGTGTTGAATGGGAGGGGTGAGAGTGGGCGGCCTTGTCTTGTGCTATTTTTCCGAAAAACGCTTCAAATTTCTGACCATTTAGCAATATCTTGGCTGTGGATTTATCGTAGATGGCTCTTACTATTTCAAAGTATGTTCCCTCTATGCCTACGTGTTCAAGGGTTTTTATCAAGAAGGGTTGCTAGATTTTGGGAAAGCTTTTCTCGCATCTAATGATACAGTTATGTGGTTCTTGTTTTACATCTGTTGATGGATTTTATTACATTTATGGTCTTGCAAATGCTGAACCTGCCTTGCATCCTGGGGTGAAGTCTACCTGGTCATGGTGGATGATTTTTGAGATGTGTCATTGAATCTGATTTGCTAGAATCTTGTAAAGAATGTTTGCATCTGTGTTCATTGGGGATATTGGGTTGTAGTTCTCTTTATTTGTCGTCTCTTTCCCTGGTTTGGGTATCATTGTGATGTTAGCCTCATAAAATGATTTGGGGCGCATTCTGCCTTTTTCAATTGCTTAGAAAACTTTGGATAGGATTAGTATCAGTTCCTCCTTGTATGTTTTGTAGAATTCCTCTGGAAATTCATCTGGTTCAGGGTTTTGTTGTTGTTGTTGTTGTTGTTTTTCTTTTTTCGTAAGTAGTTTTCTTATGACAGAGTCAATTTCCTGAATTGTTATTGGTCTATATAGGATCTCAATTTCTTCTTGTTCCGACCAAGTAGGTTGTATGATGTCAGAAAGTTCTCCATTTCATTTAAGTTATCGAGTTTGTTTCTATACCTGTGTATATTGTAATCTCTGATCATCTTTTGTATTTCTTCAGGGTCAGTTGTGACTTAATATTTTGTGTTTCTGATTGTTTGGGCTTTTTCTCTCTTCTTCTTTGTCAATATGGCTAGGACGTCCATCAATCTTGTTTGTCCTTTCAAAGAACTATCCTTTTGCTTTGTTGATTTTTTTCTATGATATTTTTGTCTTCTCTGTCTCTGAATTCTGGTGAAGTCAGGGTTTTGGTGGTCTTGCCTTTCCAGCTACCTTAGGTGATTTGTTAGGCTGTTAAATTGTTCTTGTTCTATTTTCTTGATGTGTGTTTGTAGATATATAAATTCCTCTCTTAGTACTGTTTCATGGTATCCCAGAGGTTTTGATAAGATGATTCTTAGTTTCCAAGAATCTTGTGATTTCTGTGTTGACCCAGGAGTCATTCAATATCACGATGTTTAATGTCCATATCCTTCTGGGTTTTGGGGGAGTTTTGTTGGTGGTTATATTTATTATTTTTATTCCAAATTTTACATAAGAAGGTGATGGCAGTATTTCCATCTTGTGAAATTTTTTGATGCCTGATTTATGGCAGAGTATGTGGTCGATCTTGGAATGTGTTCCATGTGGTGATGAGTAGAATGTATATTCTGTGGATGTTGGATGGAGTGTTCTGTAGGTATCTATCAAGTCCATTTGGTCAAGAATCAAGTTGAGGTTCTGGGTCTCTGTTGAATTTTTGCCTCGACAATCTATCTAGGGTTGTTAATGGATTATTTAAGTCCCCAGCTATGATTGTGTTAGTCAATATCTTTTTTTTGTTTACTTAGTAGCTGCTTTATAGAAGTTGGTGCTCCTTGTTGGGTGTTTATGTTTAGTATGGCTATTTCTTGTTGATGGATTGAACCTTTTATCATTATGTATTGTCCTTCCATATTTTTTTTAATTTTTGATACCTTAAAGGTTGCCTGATTTCAGCATTTTGAAAGTAATTATTGACAGTTTGAAGGAGATCAGTACAAAATTGCACTTAATTTTTGTTTTCATTAAAGTCACTGTATTTCAGTAGAAATTTGACTTTAAAGCTGAATGTAAGCCAAAGTAATGTTAACTGGCTAGTATTTTTATGCTTCTGAATTTTACCCAAAGTAGGCATATCTCAGTTTAATACAATATTTGAAGAGTTATATTGAGGTTTTGTTTAAATAAGCTTCTGTGAATTTTTATTGTAATGTCTATGATGATATGCAAATATAAAGCACTGTCAATAGTCACTTGTTCAATGAGAGGATTAACAGATACAAAATAATACATTTTGAACAAAAATATTGCATGTAAAGAAAACTAGACACATAATCTATTGATACAACACCCAATAATAATAATGCAACTATTGATTAATGGTCATAGACATTTAAGTATGCCTATTGTGAATAAAACTTTTATGATAATATCAGAAGAGTTTTAATGTTTTCATCTGTAAACGTACTAAGAAGTTAAAACTTTATCTTAAATTTGTGTGTAATTACATAGTGTTTCAGCAGTAGAATGACATACATTTTGTGCTAGAAAAGTTGTGTGTAGCTAGGGTGCAGGATAAAATGGAGGCCAGGGGCAAAAAGGGATGTCCCTCTCCAAGCATTGTCATTTTCTCTTACTCAAAAAATAATTCATGACTGGGTGTGGGTGGTGGCTCATGCCTATAATCCCAGCACTTAGGGAAGTCGAGGTGAGAGGATTATCTGAGCTCACAGGTTCGAGAACAGCCTGGGCAACTTGGTGAGATCTTGTCTCTACCACAAATCAAAAAATTAGGTGGGTGTGGTGGCGCATGCCTGAAGTTCCAGCTACTTGGAAGACTGAGGTGAAAGGATCACCTGAGCCCAGCAAGTCAAGGCTGTAGTGGCCGTGAGTGTGCCACTGCACTCCAGCCTGGGCGACAGAGTGAGGCTCCAACTAAAAGTAAATAAATAAATAAATAAATAATTCACTAAAATATATCTTTTAGGTCCTCTTCTATAAAGTACAAAACAATGTGTTAGAGAGGAATCATAAACATTCCTTTACGGAGCTTTGGCCAGTGTTGGTCTATAGTTTAGGCTTTGGAGTATGTTGTCATTGTCCTTATACAAAAATGGCCATTGACAATATGTAAAAAGTTGGCAGGGCTGTATTCCAATGAAACCTTATTAATTAAGTCATTATCCCACAATTATGATATATCAATTAAAAAAAAAATAACATTTCAAAGAGCCATAGTTTGCCAATCCCTGATATAGAAATCACTGTGGCCGGGCTCGGTGGCTCAGCCTGTCATCCCAGCACTTTGGGAGGCCAAGGCGAGTGGATTGCCTGAGCCTGCAGGTTCGAGACCCACCTGAGCAACTTGGCAAGACCTCGTCTCTACAATAAATCAAAAATTAGTTGGACGTAGTAGCGCATGCCTGTAGTTCCGACAACTTGGAAGGCTGAGGCAGAAGGATTGCCAGAGTCCAACAGGTCGACGCTTCGGTGACCAGGAGCATGCCACTGACCTCCAGCCTGGGCGATTGAGTGAGACTCCAACTCTAAAAAAAAAAAAAAAAAAATCACTGCTAGTCAAGAGCCACTAGGCAACTGTTAGAATATACAACTCCTAAATATGCTTATACATTATTGACAATTATTGATAATTCACAATAAATACATTTATATTTATATTCTATAAATACCTGGTGTTTTTCAGAACAGGAACACCAAGTATTTATAGAATATAAATATAAATGTAACTATATTGATTGTGAATTATCAAATATTTGGTTCCATTATATTATTAATATGCACAGTTCTTAAATTATTAATTTACCATATTTTAATAAATTTTAAGTTGAAGGTTTATAAATGGAGGAATTGAATTAGTGAAAAAAAATCATGATGTATCAACTAGTTGAAATATTATTGAGCTACTATATATTTAATCACAAAAAACTAGGTTAAAATTGAAAAAATACTTGAATGTAAAATCAATGATAAAAAAAAATAAAAGCCTACAGATGTAAAAGGATTGCTTTTGTGTGAAAAAAAATCTGAGTGAGTAAACATTGTAAAGTTATAGTAAAATTAATTAGGAATGATTACTTTTTCATAAGAATCTTCTCGAATATTACTGTCATATTATTTTTATACACAAATTTTAAAATTAAAAAACAAATAATTTGGTTGTTTGACATGCAAATAATTTTTACAGAAATGAGCAAACCCTGCCAAATAGAGCATATCATTTTTTAAAAAACAAGGAATAGGAAATAAGAATAGAAGCTTTGTCAATATTGTTAAACAGAATGGCAAATGACTTACTGATGTTAAAGTTTATGGGCTAATACAGTTATTTTCTATTTTTGAAATTTAGAAATTATTTGACCAACTTGGTGTTCTGTATATCTATCTTCATTCACAGAAAGCGCATAAGAGAATCATCTCTGTTCTGTGATCAGGCAATACACTAATTCTACTTGTCAACAGTTTGGTATATCAACAGTGTGTTGTAATACATAAATAATGGCAATCACTATTGAAATGACAGATGATGTGTTGTGCTTTCTCAGACAATCAATACATACATGCAGAAGATACAGCTGTTCTGAATCTCTGTACCATCCATTCCACTTTTTCTACAATCCTTAGTAGGCATTGTGTTTCTCAATGTGAATGGTTCAGATTTCAAGAAAATTAATATGGACTTTACGGGACAAGCAGGTTAGAGCAGGGAATATCTGTGGTTGGGGAAGTCCTGATCCTGTTTTATTAGTGGAGACATAAGATAATGGAGGCATAGCTGAGTATCCAGTCAACAGAAAGAACATGAAGGAACGTGTAGGGGCCATACCCTAGCAAAAAAGCCAGAGAGGAGTGATGATTTAGGAAATGGCCTTTGAAAAGTTTAAAAATCTGTTTCAGTAAAAATTCATGAAAATTTTGCATAAAGGAAAACAACTATGAAATATTAAAAATAAGTTCGAATGTTACTGTGTTCAATATTGAAATATAATTTTTAAAAAATATTCCCTGGTTTTGGCCCCCTCCCCCACCTCAGGGAGGTGAATCTTCTCTCTCCCTTCTCTTTGTCTCTCTAATTTACTTTTAAATAAACTGTTCTTGCTTTGCCAAAAAAAAAAAATTATATATATATATATGAATTTCTCATTTTAATAGAAGGCATATGTTCTTATAAGGGGGAAATACATTTTAAGAGACTTTACTGTCAAGCTCTTCATCTTTGTAACTTTGTCTTCTGAAACAAGTCTACTACTTTTCTTTCTAAGACATCTGTTTAAATGATTTTTCACACCCTAAAGGTATTTTATGGAAAGCAAAAACATTTTGGCATTTATATTTTCTTTATGTTGCTTTAGAAGTTCTTTCTGATTGGGATATGACACTTGCAGTTTTTATAGGGAAGCGTAAAGTGTAAGCATATTTAGGTAGTTCTGTGTTCTCCAGGCTTGCCTCACCCACCTACTTTTCCATTTTATTCTCTGAATACTCTCACCTTGACATTCAGTTTGGCTTTTGTTGTGCTCCCTCAACTAAAACAACACCATTGATGCTTATTTTGACCACACTTTCAAGGTTAAATCTCTTCTCTCTTTTTATTCTTCTTGACCTCAGGGTTGTCAGCTGCACAGAAAGTGATTCTCTCCATCAAACTCAAAGACTTGTGTAAGGGAAGCGATAGTTTGAATTAGCTGCACGATGGCTCTCCTCTAAGCCACTGCACTGGTCAGTTAATGGCCACTCTAGAAGTTGAAAGAGAAGTCAGAGGTCCTAAAAACCATTTTTATAAGTAAGATCATTTGGGCTATAAACAATATGTATTTGAAAAGTCTGTCTATCTGTCTAATCTTTGGTAATATTACCTGTTATATGGTAGCAATTCAATTTGATGTTAGTCTCACATCATTCATCTAAAATATGTTCAGTTTACTGCACATCCTGATTTTGTACTCTATAGGCATGGAGGACACTTAAACTGAGATTTTCTTTTCTGGACATGTCCAAGGTTTTGTTTTATGGGCATATCTCCTCAGATATGTCTGTAGATGAGTACCTCTTTCATGGCATATGTCTTTTTTGGAGAGTCAATGTCACTCTTTCCTTAATTCCGAGAAATTTACTCTTCACCACCAAGTTACTGCTGCTGGGTCTTCTTTTCTTTTTCAAAAAGCCTATTGTAGAGGGCAAAGTTTAGCTACTCTGGCTTTCCATTCTCTTTTGTGTTCATAAAATATACTCACATGCCCCTTAACTTAACAACTTTGTGGAGAGCAAACATCCTAACAAAAATGGAAGCAAAACAACTCTCACCTGGCTCAGCCAGCAGGTCAGCAAGTTAGCCCATCTCTCTCCCTCTAGGTGTTGTACTTGAAAGTGAGACAACAGTCCAGAGTATTACCTATCTATAGAGACATGCATATTGCGGGAGCCGTGGTCATTGCCCCCTAAAGATTTGCTGAAAAATTACTGACATCAGGCAGATTGATCAGTCGGAGAAAAATATACAAATGTATTGAAGGTGCATACACGAGAGTCTTCAGGATAAAGACCCAACCCAGCAATAAGGTACAGAAGCTCCTATACCACCTTGAGATTGTAGGAAGAATGCAGATTGAGAGCACAACCACAATCAGGTTATGTTGGTAAATCAGATTTAGTGGTGAGACAGGTTATAAGAAAGAGAAAGGGCCGGGCTCGGTGGCTCAGCCTGTAATCCTGTGCCTTGGGAGGCTGAGGTGAATGGATTGCCTGAGCCGGCGGTTCAAGACCCGCCCGGACAACTTGGCGAGACCTCATCTCTACAATAAATCAAAAAAATTAGCTGGGCATGGTAGCACGTGCCTGTAGTTCCAGCTACTTGAAAGGCTGAGGCAGAAGGATCGCCGGAGCCCAGCGGGTCGAGGCGGCGGTGGCCGGGAGTGGCCACTGCAACTCAAAAAAAAAAAGACAGAGAAAGGAAGAGGCTTTGCTAGGAAAGTTGACTTTATTACGCAGATGCAACCTCACTGGTAACAGTTCTCAGAGAAAATAGATGGTAAATGTTTCCTTCAGAACCTTCAAGGTATCAGAGACTCAATCTCTTTTAGATCTAACAAAGGCAGAGCAAAGCCTTGGCTCCATTAGGGGGGATTTTCTGCAGACACACATTTTTTCCCACAAAGACAGCTTTGCAAGGCCACTTCTGTTTGCTGGCCCTGTGGTGTCCATTTCAAAATATGTCAAAAAGCTGAATTTGGGGATAAAATATTTTGATTTTCTTCAACATCAAACTTTCAGTTTGATCCTCTTGACATTCACTTTCTTTAGAATTAAGGTGAAGGAGGTATCATCTCCAAATTCCCAACATCAAAGGAAGGAGTCATGAATGTACAACAGTAACTATCTCCAGAGAACTATCTGCAGACTTTTATTGGCCTAAAGACCTGAGCAGTGCAAGACTCATGAAACAGATTCTCTAAAATTTCTTTTGGAAAAAAATCTACATACAGGAAAGTTCTGTCTTTCAGTCATTCCAGTATCTAATATTCGTTGTGTTAGGTCAAATCAGATTTGGGGGGAGGCCTGCAAACCGGTGCCTCACAAAAGATGCAAAGAATTACACAAAAGTTATATTGGAAAATATAGTTTATTTAGAAAGTAAGTTGGAGAGAGAGAGAGAGAGAGAGAGAAAGAGAGAGAGAGAGAGAGGAGATTCATCTCTCCAAGGTAGGAGAAGAGACCAAAGCTAAAATAACAATGGCAGCCATAGTTTAAAGAGCCACATGACCAGACCAGAGCTTAGCAAAAGCAATGACAAATGGCTGCGATTGCGGTTGAATGCTTTTAAACCTCCTCTATGATGGGAGCAGATTGTTAAGGTGATTGGATGGTTGTCTTTTTCAAGTCATCACGAAGGGGACAGGTAAGCACAGGTACTGACATCAGGGGATGGATGCAGGCAGATGGGTGGGCTAGTCACATGAATGCTGGCATGTTGATGGGTCTGTGTCATGAAGGTCACGAAGGGCTGATTAAGTTAACTTGTTTCTTATGTAAAGACTTGGAATAGAAAAACTAATTAGTACAAGGCAAGCCAGGAAGGGGCTTTTAAACACTTATCTGTAGCTACCTGTGAGAAACCAAAGCTGTCCTTGGCTGGAGGGCAAGCTAGGTAATGTTAAAAGAACATGTTGAAACTAGGGAGTGTTAAAGGGGCTACTCATTGGGTATGTCAACTTCACCTTGGTCCTTTCACTTTCTACAGCTACCATAGTGGAAACAAAGCAAAAATAGTTCCATTGTAACATTCTTTCACATATTAAACAAATCCGTAGAAGACTTTTATTAAAAGGCCTTAAATACTGGGAAATAGTAGAAGTAACTGTAACTAGACACCCTTTAAAGAGTTGAAACTGATCTGAAAGAATTGATTTATATAGTTTATACATGTGAAGGTGGAGAGGACTTAGTAAGCACTCTGATTCGCCAAAATGATTTTCTTTTTTTAGGAAATGCGATGAGTAATAAAATGTGATGATAGGATCAATACACTATTGAGCTGATGCGCAAGGGTAGCAAGCAAGAAAGTGAGAGAAAGGATAGCCAATTAGAAGTCAAGACGTCTTAACCAAGAACAGAATTACATTAAAATGACATGTAGGAAGGGAAACTATTTTGTCCATCATTGTACTTTTTGAGAAATGCGTTAGGTAGGTCTGATCATGACAAATTCCCTTAGTTTGTCTTCATCTCGGTATGTCCTTATTTTCTTTACATTTTTCTGGATATAAAATTCAGACTTGACAGTTGTGGGTTTCACAAAATTTGAAAAATATTGAGCCTCTCCCTTTTGGGTTACATAGCTTCAGATGAGAAATTTACTCATTTTAATTGTTTTTCCCTCATGGAAAAGGTATCATTTCTTACTCACTGCTTTCAAGATTTTTTTCCTTATGTTTCATTAGTTTCCGGAAGTTTGTGATGTGTCTTTTTGAGGATGGTTTTAGGTTTATCCTGTCCAGTGTCAACTCAGCTACTTGCATCTATTGTCTTTAACCAAATTGGGAAAATTATTATCAATAGTCCTTTGAATACATTTTCACCTCCACTCTTTTTATATTTTTCTAGGACTCTAAGAACATGAATATTAGCCCTTTTGTTGTAATTCTGTAAGTCTATAATGACTAGCTTATTTTGTTCCAGCCAATTTTTTCCTTTGTTGTTCACATAAATAATTTCTATCATTCTACCTTCAAGTTCACTGTTGTTGTTTTTTTAACTCATTTTTTTCTTTTTTTTTTTTTCTCTATTCTGCTATGGATCCCAACCAGTAAATTTTTGTTTTAGTTATTTTATTCTTAAGTTTTAAAATTTCTGTTTGTTATTTTTTAACTTCTTCCATCTTTGCTGAGGCTTTCTATTTTTCTGTTTGTTTCAAGCATGTTTACAATTTTTTATGGAAGCTCTTTTTATGACAGCTGCTTTAAAATACGTACCACATCATTCTGACATCTGTGCCATCTCACTGTTGGCATCTAATGATTCTCCTTTCTCATTCTAGTTGAGATTTTACATGTTTTGGCAAGACTGATATGTTTTGGCTGTATCCTGGACATTGTGAGTATGGTATGAAGACACTGGATCTCATGTAAATCTTCTGTCTGAAGACGCCTTCTCTGACATTGCCTAGGTGGGGCAAGGGAGGCCCTGCCTTGTTACTGCTTGATGGAAATGAATGTTCTGGTTTTCCACTCGGCTTTGTTTGGGAGGGAAGGGCTGACTCATTACTGCCAGGTGATCTTGGATTTTAAGCTTCCCACTAGGCCTTCACTGACGCTACCTTTGCTGAGAGGAAGGGAGCTCTTGGTGGCTGTCTCCCAGGTGGCCTCTGGGAACACAAGGAAAGAGAAGACTCATTCTCTCAAGGCTCCAGCTTCCTACTCAGCCTCCTTTGACAACCTATGGAGAACAGTGCCTGCGGAGATTAGAGTTCAGGATGCTCACCTAACCTTCATTAGCATGTAAAGGGGAGGCCCTTTGTTACCGCTGACCTTTTATGAAAGCTTCAGATCCTCCCTTCACTATCTCTGAAGCCAGTGTGGGCGAACAAGCTACAGGGGGCAACTCATTACAACCTGGAAAAAAATAGAAGTCCAGCATCTTCATCTGCCTTTGCTGATGGGGATGGAGTGGACACTATGACTTTTTTACTTATGTCCTTGGGGTAAGATAAGACATTTATGCATAGAAATTTCTGCCTTGCTGGGTTGTCCCTTCCTGGTTCTTAGACAAAGCAGCAGTCTTGGGAGCTGTTGTTGTCATGCCCATTGGCTATCCCAGCTTGCCAGCATATTTAGCACCAAGTCTGGGATACTTGAAGCAAAAAGAAAACCCAATGGAACGGTCAGTGTTCACGTGGCTAAACCATAGTCCCTGGTTTTTCAAGTGAACATTCATCTAAATGTTACCGTGAGGGTGTTTTTTAAATATAATTAAAGACTACAATCAGGTTACTCAAAGTAAGGAAGATTTTTCTAGGTAATCTATGTAGACTTCATTAAATCACTTGAAAAGTCTTAAGAGCAAAATCGAGACTTCCCTGAAGAAAACAAGGTCTCTTTGGACCACACCTTCAGTTCATGCCTGGCAGTTTCAGCCTGGTTTTCTGTAGCCTACTCTACAGATTTTTAACTGTCACCCCCCACAATCACATAAAACAATTTCTTGCAATAAATATTTTGGTATCAAAATTGGTGTGCTGCTGTAATAAAGGCGTAAAAATATAGAGGTAGTTTAAAATTGGGTAATGGGTAGAGTCTGGAAGAATTTTGAGAAGCACAATACAAATAGGAGATTCAATCTCAGCATATGGGTTTTGGGGGAACACATTCAGTCTATCACACAGGATAGCATACTAATACATATTTGGAACCAAAGCTTTAAGCAACTAGATGGAAAGGGAAAATAGAAATTCTTTTGTATCTCAGCCCTCAAATGTACCTTCTCAGTCTCTACAGTGTGTATGCAGGGTGTGGATACAGTGTGTGTTCCATCAGCCTTGTTAGTTTTCTTTCAGCCTGGCATTCCACCAGGAATTAATAATCTTACCATTTGATTATGCTGCACTGCAAAGACAGATGTAAACAGACACTGGAGTCAGACTGTCTGGGCTTGCATCCTGGTTCTCCCAACATTTAGTAGATATTATGGGTTCTCCCAATATTTAGTAGTTCTTTCAACATTTAGTAGATATTATGGGCATATCCCAAGCCTTTGCACTAAACTTAGCTAGTTCCTATGATTCATTATGTTATTATACAGAGCTATGGCCACCCCTTTGCATCAACTTTATTTTTTATATCCTCCCTCCAATTCTGGATTACTTAATTGAAATTTTCAAAATCTCATGATGAGTCATCATGCTTCTTCCCGTGTGTCTGTCTCAATTTTTCAGTGTGTAACATATAAACCACGGGTTCTCATCTCTGCTTATATCTGCCTCTCTGCCCTCCAGAATTGCTTACTTTCCTGGATTGAAACTCTTTCAGAAGTGAGCATACCCTCATATAGATTTATTTTCTCTTGCTTTTTTCTCTCATATTTTTTCCTTCATGGATTTTGACACTACTGTATTTGTGAATAGCTTCCTATTTATCAATCATTTGACCATCTTTCTTTTTTATTCCAAAAAGAGTTCAAATGAATTTAAATCAAGAAATGCCTCCTTAGGGACTTTGCACAGATGGGTTTAGAAATTGTTGTTTACTTAGTCATGTTTTAAGCCATCCTTCTTAATAGTTAACCTTCCAAGGTTTAAATTCAGTTTTAAAGTGTATTTTGTATGTATATGTTAAAGGCTGAATTATATAGCTCTCTCAAAATGTTTGTGTTGAAATTCTAACCCCCAGTATCTCAGAATATGGCTGCATTTGGAGATAGGACCTTTAAGAAGAAAGTGATTATGATAAACTGAGGTCATATACATAGGATGTACTCCATTATGACTGATATCCTTAGGCAATTAGGACACAGGCATACACAAAGGCAGGGCCATGAGAAAAAGAAGGGAGACTATGGTCAACTACAAGCCAAGGAGAGAGACTCAAAGGACTCCAACTCTGCCAACATCACAGAATTTTGTTTTGTTTTGTTTTTTGGCGGGGGGCGGTTTTGAGTCAGAGTCTCACTCACGCTGTTGCCACTGGAGTGTAGTGGCATGCACAGGGCCACTGCAGTTCTAACCTGCCGGGCTCAGGTGATCCTTCTGCCTCAGCAGTCCAAGTAGCTGCAACCACAGGCATGCACTACCACACCCATCTAATTCTTTGATTTATTGTGAAGATGAGGTCTTGCCAAGTTGCCCAGGCTGGGCTCGAACCCATGGTCTCAGGCAATCCTCTCACCTCAGCCTCCCAAAGTTCTGGGATTATAGGCATTAGCCACTGTGTCCGGCCAACATCACAGCCTTGAACACTCCAGAATCATGAGAAAATAAACTGCTATTTAAGCCACAGAATCTGTGGTATTTGTTATCAAAAACCCTAGAAAATGAATATAAATTTTCTTATGAATTTCCTGTGATTTTGTTTTGTTTTCTGGAGGAACCATTACCTTTGTAGCATGATGGGAATCATTATCTGCCCCGTTCACTTGGTTCCGTAGAAAAACTAATTTATTATATAAAGAATCACACTTTGTTGCTCCCAATTTTAATTAGTTTAATTTCTGTTTCACTGGAAACTTCTCAGTTTGTGGCCTCTCCCTTTAAATTATGGAGTGACTCTTGTTGTTAATTGAACATGATGTCCCAAATAGCCAAAGTATGAATTATTCAGTATAGCCAATATTGACATAAACAAGATTAAAAAAAGTAATGGAATCTTTTGGAAACACTTTTTAAAATATCAGCAACCCTGTATAGATGGCCCTGAATTGCCCAATAAGTGGTAAAACATGTGCTTCTGACAGATCCAAGAAGAATCTGCACATTTAAAAAATTCAGAATTGAAAAATTTATGCAAAAATACACAATTGAAAAGTGTATAAAATAGTTTAACTTTTGGCACCCATGCAATTTTTGGTTCCATTTAATATGCTGTCCTTCTTTTGAATTAAAGAGGAAGAAGAAAGGAACAATGAGATTCCTTCAATGTTTGGCTTTTTCTAAAAGTCTTGGTCTAACACAGGTGGAAATTATATATTCCAGTATGGAAAAAATACCTGATGATGTTTCGGGCTTCAGTTTTTGGCGGTTGTTTCTCCCTTGCAGAAGTTGGGGTTATATTCCCAAATGAGTTACCTCCCTACATTAGCTCTACCCTTAGTCTCACCACGTTCAGCTAGTCGGGAAGCTTCAAGGAGTCTTTTCCTTTTTCAGAACCATCTTTCCATAATTGTCAGAGTAGACTTTCTCCAGGGCGAGTCTGACATGAGATCCTAGCAGGATCCCTGCTTTTATCTACTCTTTAATACTTCTTATCACCAATGACCTTCATTGTCAAACTGGTGGGCATCATCTGAGGCGCCAGGGACAGATTCCAGCTCTGACCCTCGGGTTTTCTTCTCCTTTGGAAGCAGCGAAAAGACTCAAGAGAGCCTCCATTTTAATAAGTCCCCGAGGTGACACCAGTGCAAGTGCTCAATACACACACACAAAAAAAGTACAATCAGAACCCCCCATGTCTGCTTCTTCCTTTCATGGTTTTGCTGCTTCTCTTTATTCTGCATGACTTATTCTCAGATTAAAATCACCGAGAGTTTCTTGAATGTCCCAGCCCAAGTCAAGCCTCCTCGGCGTTACTGATATGAGTTCCTTGGTGTTCATCTTTCTTCACGCCTCTTCCTCTGTTTCCCTGCTTTTCCTATCCTTCCTTTAACACGTAATCCCAAATATTCAACAAATGGCCCTTGTATATGACCTCTCTTTCTCCAGTCATCGCCTGTGGGTTAGGGAACCATCCTTTTTGTTTTCTTCTTTACTACCATTTGATTTGACAAATATTCGTTTGCTTTACTCTATCATCTGCCAGACCTTTAGCTTCTTGAAAATAATGACCATATTTGGTTGCTTGTATCTGTACTCCCTGGAATAACATATTTACATAGTAGGCATGTAATGTGTGCTTGCCAAAATAGACTGTTGTTTTTCAAAGCAATAAATTATATGAATGATCATATAAAAACACACATTTTCTATTTTTTTAAAGAATATCTTGAAAGAATGTTCACATGAAAAAACGCTCAGCTTCACTAGTCATCGGAGAAAGGCAAAAATCAAAACTACAATAAGTATAGCTTAACTCCAGTAAGGATGGCTATCATTAATAAGTCAAAGACATGCTGGCATGGATCCCGTGAAAAGGGAATGCTTCTACACTGTTGGTAGGAGTGCAAACTAGCTTAGCCTCTACGCAAAATAGTGTGGCAATTCCTAAAAGAACTAAAAATTGACCTTCCATATAATCCAGCAATCCCTCTCCTGGGAATATATCTGGAGGAGCATAAATCGTTCCACAAAAAAGACACCCGCACACACATGTTTATTTCAGCACTATTCACAATAGCAACAACACGAAAACGACCATGCTGCCCATCAAAAGTGGAATGGGTAAAGGAAATGCAGTACAAACACACGATGTAGTATTACACAGCCATAAATAAGGAGAAAATCACGGACTTCACAGCAAATTGGAGTTGAAGGCCATCAACTGAGGTGGTCTGTCATAGAAACAACTGAATGCCACATGTTCTCACTCATGAGTGGGCCCTGAACAATAATCCCATGAACCCAAGGGAGAGATCGGCAGTCACTGGGCACTGCTAGGGGAGGGAGGGAGGGAAAAGGGTAGGCAGCACGTGATGAGACCAAGGGCACCAGGCCCACTACCAGGGGAGGGAGGGCCAGCTGGAGGCCCACACTTCACCTTCATGCAGCCTACTATGTAGTTAACCGCCACTTGTACGCCACATCGCTGTAAAAAAATACACTTAAATTTTAAAAGAAGATTATCTTTATCACATATATAATATGGTATTATGTTAATAAAAGTCAATTCGCTATAGAATTTCAATGTTCCTATGAGACAAGATATTATACTTTTAATTACACGTTCAATTTTCTTAAAGGCAGGGACCTATAAGGTGAAAGTTGGCAGCAGTTTAATAGAAAATTGCCACAAGTTTGCAGCGTGTGGCATGAAGGTTGAGAAGAAATATTTTGTTGAATGTATAGAGAGAATTTAGGTGCCTGGACTATGTTTACTTGGACTGGAACTGGGCCAGCGTATAAGCTAACTATCCTTCTGTCTAGCAAAATGTGCCCTGGGATGTTTAATGACCGCAAATGGTCAGGACCTCAACTTTTTGTCTCATCCAATAAGATCTTTTGTCTCTCAAGACATTAAAATGAGAGTGAGTCATAAGGAAATCAATAGTGTTATACTCAAACAAGGCTATTCAGGCCAAAACACATTCCATTTTCTCATTAGCCTTGGAGCCAGAGGGGGTGGGGAGAGTTTGCGTTCATCTGAAATTGCACGCAGATGGAACTGTTGTTTCCCACTGCCCGGTGAAGGCTCCAAAGTGCCCATGATCAAATGTATTTCATTAAAACTAACTTTAAAAATGCATATTGCTTCCTCCCATTTATTCAATGATTGATTAATTGCAACCTGCTTTGTTTCTCTTGGTGACATCTCTCTGTTTTATTTTTTTCTTTGCATTTTGGAAGTGTGACACGTTTTGGGAATTAAATTTCTTAAAGTTTGAGTCAATTTTAAAGAAGAGAATACATCGATTTTCTAAAGTAATTAATTGGGATACATGGCCTTATTACTTCTCACTTTTATGCTTTCCTACACAAAGCAGAAATCATATGACTGAAGTGGCGAGAAGATTGTTCCTATTCTTTCTGGGCACCTTAGGAATTTCTTCATACTCAAGAACTACAATGTGAGTAGCATATAATTTTAAATTGTCTAGCAACCGCTTCCAAAAATAAAAGAAATAGGCAAAATTAATTATCATACTCTCTTTTATTTAACATAGTATATTCAAAATGTTATTTCAACACACAGTCAAAATAATAATTATCAATGAGATAATGTGAATTCCTTTCTTGGTCACACTTGTTGGAAATATGGTGCCTATTTTACATTTACAGCATATCTCCGTCTGGACTAAGATCATTTCAGGCATTCAATATCCACATACAAGTGGCTACCATAGTGAGCAACAGGAATCTTTGGATCCAACTGTAGCATGGCGTTAACAGAGTCCCTTTGAAGTTTGCTCTTTTGTATTTTGTCATGGTTCTAATTTTAAAATCTCTTGGACATTTTTTCTACCACCATCGCCATCACCCACCCCCCCAAATAAGTATTATTTATTCCACTTCGAAGTGCCTGCAGATTGTACTGGATGTGGTAGGTTTATGATCAGTGCTCAGAGAGCAATTAGCATTTGAACGAAGCCACATGAAGATAACAACAGGCGATTACCCATTTTAACAGCTGCTAAGTAGTGTTAATTGCTGGCTGTAGACCACAAGCTGAGCAATTTTCCATGTATTGTACAAACAGAACAAAACAAGGTGGAAGGTAAAAGAAAAAGTATTATCTTCATTATAATCAGGTACAGTGTAGAGTGGCAAAATATATACCCTTACAGCCTGTTCCATTCACGAAATTGACTGTGAACAGATAACACATTTGTGGGAGAAATATTATACATATCTGATTACTAATGTTTATTTTCAAATAAATACTTTAAAAATTTATTCAACTGTACAATTAGAAATGTTCTAAACAATGTATATGTTTATGAAAATGGATGGAATGAGTTATTGGTATTTAAATTAATTATAACGTGATATGGATAAATGTTGGGGGAAGCTGAAAAACACAAAGTGTGGTTAAACTAGTTCTATGAAAAACTGTCAAAATAAGTAGAAGTTATTAGATCATTGCACTATGCTGACTGAGCTAACTCATATCAGTATTTATTGACATGTTAGTTTTTGTGTTAGCTCCTAAAATGATGGCTACAAAAGTGTAATTGGTTTATATTTTCAATCAATGAGACAGTGAAACAATAAGCTTATAGAGAAACTTCTTGTGACTATTATATTTTATTCTTAGTAATGTTTATTGTTAAAATGAAGACACTGATTTATGTTGAATATGTCATGGTCTAGTTTAATGTGTGTGTGTGTGTGTGTGTGTGTGTGTGTGTGTGGCAGGATAGTTAGTATAGGTTAAACATAGATAAATTTCCTGTAGGCAGTTTTTAGTAGGAAACATCCTGACATCTTGTCTGCAAGTCGAACCTATCTGCAGGTTGGAATGTGGATTCAATGTGGACTCTCAGTCCACCCCACACCTCTGCTCACAAAAAGAAAACCCCATCAAGATGATTCATGGACAAAGAAATGGAAGCTATAGAAATGTAAATCAGACCACTTTTTAGCTCTTAGTCACCAACCCTGGCAAGTCAGCCTACCAAAGACAAAATGGGTGTTCCGGGACTAGCCTGCTCCCTTACCTTTCAGAGGTGGAGAGATGGCAGTCTCTTTATAGCAGATATCTGTAGTCCACCCTCCTTAGCATATCAAGTATTTTGAAAATATATCTAGCTTTTAGTCAAGAGCAAAAGCATGGTGTTTCTTTTCAAGAGACTCACCTGCACCAGCTCTCTTTCTGACATAAACCTCTTTCTTTCCCCTTTTGTGCTTTTTCTAATGAACTCTGTTTAAAGAGCTTCATCTGCCACTCTGAAATTCCTTTTAGTGTTGAGTCAAAGAGCTCGTGAATTTTGCTCTGCACCCCACCCAGCAGCATAAGCTTTTATTCTGGCAAAAACTACTCACTTACAGAATACAGAATCCTCTTGATTTCTTATTCTAAACACTATCTTTTGATGTTTGGCTTTTGGACATGAGCTTCATGAGCTTATAGTGTCCCGTGTACCCTTTGAAAAGGATTAAGTGCATAGTTACATTTGCCTACTGATAGCTTTTGAAAGTTCATCTTTTTCCAATAGGACTCACAACTCTAATCAGTTTATTAACTATTGACCAAGATTGCCTTAATATTTCCTCAGTTTGACTAAACCTTAATCAGCTTCCTTCTCTACTATGGGTCCCTGATCTCTGTTTCCTCAGAGCATTTGCTTCAGAAAACTTGCAATTACAAGTTCTTTCTCTGCCTCTTTGAGATGTAAATCTCCCAATCTCTTGCCAGTTTTATGATACAGAAATGTCTTTCTCAAGAACCTGCAAGGCATTCCTTTGAAACATAATCATCAAGAAAGAAAGAATCCCCTTATACCAGTCTCTGAGAAGGTAGAAGTCTAACTTTGATAAGTGCCAATTAACAAACACACATGGTCTAATCTCATTGGCCAAACTCCTCCCTAATGTCCTCCTGGATGGTTATCCATTAACTTATCCCAGTGCTTATAAACTCTCTTTGCTTTTTGTTTCAAGAGAGTTGAGTTTAAGCTCTCTCCCCTATTGCAATTGTCTTGATTAAAGTTTTTCTTCCCATTTAACTCCATCTGGTGCAATTTTTCTCTGGCATTATCAAAAGCCTCACACTTAAGGAAGATGACAGACCTTGAGAATTTATCTTATGAAATTCAATGTTACACTTCTGGCATTCCAAAGCCATCTTAATCTAGTACTTAATCTAGTACTACCCAGCTTGCAAAGATGTTGTATATGAAATTATAAGTGCGTGGAGAAGGGTGTGAAAAGAAAGACCAATTTTTTGTGTTAGCTATCTCAAAAAAATAGAGATGCTGAGTGTGAACTGTGGAGAGGGTGAAGCTTAGCTCCTTTAATGTTTTTCCTTCTGTTCTTTTTCATTTTACAATGGATTTGTTTAATCTTATAAAGACACACATGGGTCAAAAAACTGAAACTTCTCGCCGGGCTCGGTGGCTCAGCCTGTAATCCCGCGCCTTGGGAGGCTGAGGTGAGTGGAATGCCTGAGCCCGCGGGTTCGAGACCCGCCCGGGCAACTTGGCGAGACCTCATCTCTACAATAAATCAAAAGTCAGCCGGGCGTGGTAGCGTGCGCCTGTAGTT